>BGPR01038684.1:0-14608 GCA_013235015.1 Araneus ventricosus | reverse complement strand
GGGCCCCTCTGCAATTTATTGTTGCTTGATGGTTTCGAAAACCTATCCGTTTTTCCTAGGGCGAAGCCTTTTCTGTATAGTATAGAGCCCGGTAACTGAGTGCATTCAAGGGAAGGTCAAAACAACTTTTCTTATGAGATAATTTACGAGCCGGCGTTTTGTGTTTAGTTTCTTTGTCGGAACTTAATAATTACAGACACATGTACTGACAAAACATTTGTGTTACTTCCCTTGTAATAAAATAAGTAAGCGATCAGGATTTTACTGATAGAAAGTGAGTAGCTTGCTTTGTTCCGAAGCTTTCAAAGAGATCCATAAAAATACTGCGGAATAGTGTGTCACATTTGAGTGCTGATTGTTGGAAAATCTGTTGCATTCAGAGAGATACACATTCTTTCAAGGCATTTTCAAATAAAGGGCTGACGATACGATTCGCGGACGAGTCTCGGGGACGGAAGACCATTGATGGGCGGTGGGATTATGCATCTCACCCCTTGTGGAAAAAACTAAAAGCAGAAAAAATTCTTTATTTGTAAAATATTTTATTTTCAGGTGATAGGACATCAACTATGTATAACTAGCTAAAAACTTCACTTTTAAAATGTTAGCTGGTACAAACGCCTTAATTCAAAGCAGAGTACAGAACTAGCGAAAGAGAAGTATGCGAAGGAAGGCACCCTTGACGTCAGAATCTACTCGGCCAATGAGAGTGCGTTTGCATCATGATTCCTGCTATTTCAGTGCATCTTTCGCTCTCAATATTTAAATAATAAATGTAAAATTTCACTTGCATATTTGGTATTAGAATGATTTTTTCTACAAATATGGATGGCTTTCACGTGTTTTTAAAAAATGCTGAAGTCGCTCTTGTAACACTAACCATAACTGATTGTGACTGACGTCAGAGACAGCGCCCTCTGAAGCCTTTTAATGGCAGCTGAGATCAAGCAATGGCACGCGCTGCATCTCATGAGCAATGCTCTTCTTTAACTTTATTCTATTTCTGAAATTTTTGTGTAAACTGTCTGTGTGTAACGTAACCCTTAAATAAGTAACTGTTATTCTAATTTAGACTATTTACTTAACTCTTAAACGAACCTCACAGCATTAATTATTTTTCATCATTATCTTTCATTAAAGTTTAATTTTTAAAAAAACATCATTTTTATTAAACCCACTTTAGAAAACCTATAAAATTCACGAAATCTGTGCGGAAAAAAGAAGGGGAACAAAGAGGGGGAACTAGAGGGGATGAGAAATTAACAAAAATGTAGCACTTTTTAGGGGGCGTAGCTTTGGTAGTTCTGCCAAGGCCGCAGGGTCACCTCGGTACGGTCCTGACTTTTTGGTTATGGGACTATTTTGTACCAACCTTTGATTTAAAATCCGCTTGTAGAAAATAAAAACTCCAAACAATCACTTTGGCTTATTTGGACTTATTATCTTCATTAGCATATAAAACTGGATAAAAAAAAAGTTTCTTAAAATTGTGCACGGAACATTCAATTAAATTTTTTTTAAAAAATCCTATTCAAAGGGATCATGAAAGATACGCTGTTCTTGTTTATTTTGCATCGAACTAAATTCTAAGAGGAATAAAATGTTTTATAAGGAAAGTGCATAATACTGCTATTGAAATCGTGCCACAATTGTCTATTCAACATCTAGAAAATATAAATTTACTTCAGACAACTTTTTTTTAACAAAATAAAATCCTCAGATGAAAAAAATGACAAAATTCCGTTCACAAAATGCGTTCCACTTTCTATTCATTCATAACCAATTTCTCCTTTATATGCAGACGATAAAGAAAAGAACAGAAATTAAAATTCAATAGGCTTAAAATCGCACCAAAATCTAATTATCACTTCAGTTTATCCAATTACTTCCAAAAAATTAAATTCAAGGTGTCTAATTTTTTAACAAAAATAATTGCATAATTGAGAAGAATTTGAAGCATGATAGAGAATGCAGAGACTTGAATTTCTAACGAGAGAAAATATTTCTCATTTTTTTCATAAAATCCTTATTTTTCTTAAATAAAAAAAATTACAGTCTTATAAGCTTTGAAAACATTTAATTACTGAGTTAAAGTGCACTTTTAGAATGATATTTGTCAGAATTCTGTATTCTTTCCCAATGCAATCCTTATTCACCTTAAACAAAAAAAATCTTGGATTTTATAAGTTTTGACAATACTGAATTACAGAATTGAAGCACATTCTTAGGGGAGTGCCAGCTCAAGTGTCGTCCTCGTCACCTGATCGCTTTTCAAAATTACGAGATCCATCCGAAAATAGCTCTCGTATTGCTTTTAAACGGGACGTTAATATAATTAATCTACTGTTCAGCGACGGATTCCGAGACTACCACTTTTGGGCGATTTTACACCGGAAAGTGGTGTCAGGCAATGAGTCATATGAGCACATTTCCGGAGTTCTTTGTTAGGTCACGCTCAGTAAAATGTAAGCATCACGCTTCCATTCTTCACTTCCCCCTATTTTGATGGAAATAACTCCGCTTGCGCGTGCGCAAAAGAGCGAAAGGTTTCCGAATCCGTTGCTAAACAATAACCTATCCTGTCTATTAGTGTGAATAACGCGACAATTCAAATCTGTAAGAAGCTAGGCATATGAAATTTCGTATCTGGTGCATACCAGTCTCTGTTGGCTAGCATTTAACCTCCCCTTTTTATTTCACTGTGATTTCTCTCATAGTTTACATGTCTACAACAAATCTACTTTTAAAACCTCTTGAGATATTATTAGACATGAAATTTATCGAGAAAAACTGAAAATCCCACCAAAACTTCCTAATTGTTTTTACAGTGCAAGAAATAAACAACTCACTTGCGAAAGTTTCGAAGTAAGAAATAATAATCTTTTAGAATCACTGAAAATTATGGACATTCATGATATTTATTAAAATTCTTTATACAAACTTTGCTATTTCTTATAAAAACCGTATTTCTCCCACTACAACCCTAACTATATATTTTAGTTTGAGATCAAAATCAAGAAAGTTTTATCTTTGAAAAAGTCGATGTATATTTCGATTCTAATAAAAAGCGTACCCATACTTGTATACGAGATGTAAGATCTAGTATATGTCAATGCATATTTTTCATTTTTAGTTATATTCTGTTCATACTTTATTAGTTGAGATTTCGTTCAAACATGCTTTTTTTTCTTGTATATAGTTAGTTCCGAGACGATCCTTCAAAATAAATTTCTTGTAATCATGCAAGCTCAATGGCAACACATGTTGTAATCTAATTCGAAATTCCAACATACTTTTTTTTGCTATAAGATGCCGATTTCCCCTGTATAGACTTAGGTTTTCGACATACAAAAAAGACAGAAGCAAATCTTCAAAGTAAACTCAAGCTCCTTCGTGGGACTAAACATAATCTTCTTAACAGTTTGCTTTGTCTGACAACAGATTACGAATTCCAGTTTTAAAGTTTTTCCTCAAAAGTTCTTGTTTGCTTAAAAATAAACATGGCAGTGATTGCAGAAATTTTTAAACATTCTCTGTTTCTTTTTTTTTACAGCAAACGATTTTTTCATTCGTAACTAATGATGTCTGCCGTTATCTTTTTACGTTTGAAATTCTAGAAATTATTTTTCCGAACATGTATTTGTCTTTCTAGAAATTCAATAGTAAATTTATTTCATATCCATTCTTTCACAGTTAGCAGCATACTAACTTTCCTGATTGGGCATATATTGAAGTATTGTACTGTAACCAGTAAATAAATAGTTTTATAAACATAGTTTCTGCATTTCTCATGCATATAAATAACTAGCAATACGCGCACGGCGTTGCCAGTGGAATCAGGACTTCAAAAAAGTGGGTGGAAAAAAATGCCCTCAATGGCAGGAAAAAGTTTCGAAAACAAAATCAAAACAAAAAATACACATTATTGATATTCCCGCTTATTTTTCTTTACGAATGACGTCACCTGCCGCGAAGAAGGTCACGTTGCAACAATGCATTGTGGGATGGTCCGGAGAAGCTCTCACTGTTAAATCTCGCTACGAAAAAACTGTTTAAACCGACCAGGGAAAAATTAATTTTTAAAAAACGAAAAAAGATATTTTAACAGTTCTTGTTTTAAATCCGACATAAACGTTCCATTTATAGGCTGAAAAAAATGAAAATTATAAAGATGTTAGAACGTCAGATGCGATAATTTAAAGAAATCTTTTTTTAAAAATTACCATAGAAGTGACTATTTTTGAAACATTTCTTAAAATTCAGTAAATTACGTTAGACGTACGAAACAAACTTCATTAGAACGGAAATCGTTTGTTCTTTCCGATGGTGTAACTGTTTTTTCCGTACAATTATTCGAAGCCATGCTATTGAGAAATGAGTGCGAAAAATCACCCCAAAAGACACAAAATATTAAATAAAAAAAATTCTAGATTAAATTTCAAAATTCCGGCTTCGAGGTGCATTCAGTCACCATTACGACTACGTGTATGCCAAATTTCATGGCTGTAAGTGCTATAGATTCGTCTGGACATCGCAGACAAACACACACACACGCACGCACGCACACAAACATTGCCTTTTATAAGTATAGATTAACATCGAGAAAGCGCAATGGAAAAGACTTTGTGCCTAACAAATTTTTGGAAAAGCATGGAATGAAAAATTGTTTCCATGAAACATCCAACCTCAGGAAATAATTTTTTTAAATCAATCTTCTTTTTTCATTGGAAATCCATCGATGCAAGAACTTTGATTATATCTCCTTAAAAACAAAAAAAAATCCTCTTGAATCCATAGATTTATGATTAATGAATTCGAAACTCAATTCTGTAACTGAGTTGTAAATAGGGATGGAGGTTATTGCAAAAAAACCGGTTTTCGTTTAAACCGGTTTTTTTTTCACCTCCGGTTTAACCTGGTGGTTAAAACCGCTCAAAATAACCGTTTTTTTTTTCAAAAACCGGTTTTTGGTTGTTTTTTTTTCAAGCAACGTTTGTGGACAGAATTTTTTATTAATAATAATTTACAATAAGTAAGTATTAATACAATAATTGATTAATGCAATGATTATGAATAAGTAATTAAGACAATATGTAATAATAATAAATTAGTAATTATTGCAATAAGTAAGTATTATAGACAAAAAATTTTATTAACATTGTTTTTACAAGAAATTAATTCATTGGCCAATATTTATCATCTAATCTTCTCTTAAAGACTCTTTCAGCAATGTGTTGATCAGTGCGTCGACACCTCTCATCGGAAACAACATCATTCAACGTAGATACTAATCTTTCGGACGCCACAGAACTTCCGACTAAAGATAAATATTTGTTGGCTACAAAAAACAGAAGCCATTTGCAGACAAAAATTTTTATTATTATTGTTTTTGCAGGAAATCAATCTATTGTCCAATATTTATCTGTTCATAAAGACTCTAACAGTAATCCGTCAACCAACAGACGCCTCGAGGAAGCGCTTGTCGGTGATTGGTCTAAAATGATGAAATTCAAGCTTTATAACTTGGTAAATTTTAGTCTAGTCGAACCTAAAATCGAGAATATCTTCCGACACGGTTTTTTTACTCACGGTTTTACGGTTTCTTAGTGTTACTCTGTAACTAATCAACTCCTAGACTATCAATTAAAAGCAAGCATATATTTATCTTTCGTTTATTTTATTTCAAACAAATTAGTGTTATTACGCATTATAATATTTCATTTAAAAACTAGAAAAGTGGTGAAAATTAGCGTTTGCTTTCTTAGCACATTTTGTCATTCTGCGTTTCTTAGGCGCACTTTTAGTCGTGTCTTCTGCAATTAGCTTCAACTTCTGAACTTTTATAAACTTCTGGAAGTTATAACTAAACATTCGACTGTTAGACGATGATAGCAGCAAAGTAACAAGAGTCGAGCCGTTTTTATCATATTCGGCTAACTCATTTTACTAGTTGTTAAAGTAGCCCAGAGTGAAATTGCTTTTAAATAATATTAAGATCTCCTTTACCTTAACACCACTGATTTTAAAAAAAATTTTGGTGAGTTGTCCTGCTCCCGGTGCTAAATTTTTAGCACTTTTATTACGTAGTTAATTTTAGCTGATTATATAGTTTATAGGTTAATCTTGAACTTATTGAAATGTTTTGGGTTTTGTTGAGCGTTCAACTTTGGGGAATCCTAATTGTAACCTTTGTTTTTGTCCTTCTTATTTTTAAAATCGATCCTTTTTTTCTTGGGTTTTTGTTGTTGTTTGGCTGACGTGGACTTTTGTGGATTTTGTTGTTTTCTGGACTGGTGAGAAACATAGAGTAGATAGAGAGAGCCTATAGGGTTGTAGGAGTGTTCCAACATTGACGCACGCGAACGTTGGCAAAAACGAGTTTGCCAATATCGCAGGAAACTTCCTTCGCAATGTTATTCTTATGAGGTAAGCCTTACTTGCCGTGTGTCGAGCTGTCTGTTTTCAAGAAATATGGTTGTTTCGTGCTGTGCTTATGGGTGTACTGAAAGATTTGTCAAAGGTGGTCATTTTACATTTCATTGGTAAGTTATCTGTATAATTTTTATTCTTATAAATATACATAAAATTGTTTTAAAATGATTTTGAATGCATAACGTGTAGTGCTCATGCTGCAAAATAACTGTTATTTTACTTCGTATAATGCTTGTAAAGCTTTTTTTTTCTCGAAATAGTGTTATTTATAACTGAAGTAATAAGTACAAAAAAGTCTAAATTGACAGATTTGTTCTATCACTCACTAATGCAATTAAATCGAATGTTTTGCTTATTTCCGTACAATGGCGCAGTTTGGCTACTTCTTTTCTGAAATTGGCGGGTTTTCTGAAATAAGCATAGTTTGTAATTCGAACTTTATAAGTGATTGTTTATAAAGAAAAAAACAATTCAGCTTGTTATAATTCTTCAGAAAAATATAAAAGCTAAATTTAGAAAAATTTATATAGTATATTAATTGCATTTAAAGTGTTTGATGATCTTAAAATCGTAATCTTGCATTTGTTTCTATCGTAATGCCTGCGGTGACTATATTTTATTTATCTCGCATGACTATTTTATTTATTTAAGTAAATAAAATAATACTTTCTATCAATGAAATTGTAAACTATTTCATTAATTGATTTCAAATTATTTAAAAACATTTCATCTTCGCATTTTTTTAATATATGTTTTAAAAAAATTTTCAATGCCAATCGTAATTTGCGTTCAATGCGTTTCATTTTTAGATAGTTTATCTTATGTGTGACATAACCAATTTTTAATCGATTTTAATTAATAATACCAAAGGATGGTTTTCAAAATTGGCTTTGAATTGCGAATAAAATAATGAGATGCAATTTTCAGTTGTTTAAATGTTGAATGTGAATAATTAACACCCATCGGATGCGTCAGAAAAAAGAACTGATGAGTATTTAATGTCAGAAGGTAGTAGTTATTTTTCATATTAAATTAAGATAGTAAAATTATTTAATATGGACTAGGTCCATTATTTTTGCAACCTTTGCATGTTATGAATATATTTGTTTGTATTTATTGTCAATGCGTTTAACATTTAGTTTTGAGATTCAAAATAGCCTAATTAATTAGTGCTTGCGTTGTTATATATAAGAACAAAATTATATACTATCTCATAAAATAGAAATTATTGAAGCATATATATCTGTCTTAATTTCATTGGTATATTTTTTTATGAATGCATTTCAGCTTTCCCAAAGATGTATTTCGTAGAAATTTATGGGAAAAACAACTACGACGTGATAATTTCACATCAAATAACAGTACAAGGATTTGTTCGAAACATTTCGAGGCAGAGTGCTTCGAAAAGGAACAGTTTGGAAAAAAACGATTAAAACCTGATGCTGTACCCACAAAATTCGATTTTCCTGATCATCTCAAGAAAAATATTAAGCCCAGGAAAAGAAGAACTGGAGAAGGAGAATGTTCAACAACGACTGGTAATATTGGTTTATATATATTTTCGATAAGTAATCCTGACAAAAAAAGTTGAAGATGCATTGTAATGTTGAAATTTTAAATTTTTATTCATAATACAGTTTTTATCTTCACAGTTGTATCTACAAGTCGAAAGAAATTCCGGTACATTGGAGATTTTGAAGAGAAGGATATGGAATCTCCTACAAAAGCTCGTAAACTTCTAGTGTTAGCCAAAAGTGATCAGGAAATTTCGAGGAAAAGAATTAAGCAGTTAAGAAGAAGGAACCGATCACTTGTGAAAAAGATTTCTACTTTAGAAGAAATCATTAGTAAAATGAAAAAGAAGGCGCTGATATCCGATAGTGCTGGAAGCGTTTTGAAAGTATGTTCCATTTTTAAAACATGAATGTATAGTTTCTGAAAAAAGATTTAATATCTAGCAGACAAATAATTTTATAGTGTAATAGAAATTCATTATTTGAAGAATTCATAACCTAAAACTTTATGAAGTATTAAAGTCACTATTATAAGTTTCTGTGAACACAAAAAGCTCATTAAATACTTTAAAATATGATACTTTTATGATATTGTAAATATATTTACCTCGTATTTATTATTCTAGCTCTCTGTGCCAGAAGGTTCCTGTTCTCAATTGATAAAGCGATTACAAAAGAAAGGTTGCAAGGAGTATCCTCCGGAACTACGAGCCTTTGCTCTTACTTTGAGTTTTTACTCAAATAAAGCTTACAAATATGTTCGGAAAGTATTCATAAATGCTTTACCACATCCTACAACTTTAAGAAAGTGGTATCAATCTGTTGATGGAGAACCAGGCTTCACAAGTGCTGCTTTATCAGCCTTGCAAATGAAAGCTCTGGATGCTTCTAAAAAAAATATGAGAGTTATATGTGCTCTTATGGTTGATGAAATGTCAATCAGAAAGCACATTGAATGGGACGGAAAAAAATTTTGTGGATATGTAGATTTGGGCACAGACATTGATGATGATCAATTGCCAATAGCAACTCAAGCCTACACTTTTTTACTGAATTCAGTGAATGGCAGTTGGAAGATACCAATAGGTTATTTTTTAATTGATGGCTTAGATGCTAATGAAAGGGCAAATTTAATCAGAAAAAGTCTGGAGGTGATTCATGAAACTGGAATTGATGTTATTTCTTTGACTTTTGATGGTACAAGTGTTAACTTGAGCACTGCCAATTGTCTTGGTTGCACATTGAATTCTCAGTCTCTGAATACTTCTTTCAAACACCCAATCACTAATCAAGATGTTTGTGTGTTATTAGATCCAAGCCACATGATAAAACTGATCCGAAATACCTTAGCTTCAAAAGGATCTTTATTTGATGGTAATGGGAAAATGATTAAATGGGATTACATTGTATCTCTGCACAAACTTCAACATACAGAGGGTTTACTAGTAGCCACTAAACTTAGAACTCGTCACATTGAGTGGAAAAGAGAAAAAATGAAAGTGAAGCTTGCTACACAGGTTTTGAGTGCTAGCGTTGCTGATGCCTTGTTATACTTGGCAAATGATCTGAAGCTTCCTGAATTTGAAGGCTGCGAGGCAACAGCTGAATTTTTAAAATGTTTCAATACCCTGTTTGATATTTTAAATAGTCGAAACATTCTTTCAAAAGGATTCAAAGCTCCATTGCAAAAGCTTAACATTGAAAAGGTTTTTGAATTTTTTGCATATGCTGAAAATTATATTAAAGGGTTAAAAACAGGGGTTAATGGTATACCCATTTTATCAAGTAATAGAAAAACAGGTTTTTTGGGGGTTTTAATATGTCTCTCCAGTGTAAAACTATTGCATAAAAATTTGATTTTAAGCAATGCAGTTAAATTTCTATTAATGTACAAACTTTCTCAGGATCACGTAGAATTATTTTTTAGTGCTGTTCGTAGTAAGGGTGGTTTCAATAACAATCCTACTGCGAAACAGTTTAAAGCTGCATATGTCAGATTGTTATGCCATAATCAAATCATGTCTTCCGATCGATCGAATTGTTTGCCTTTAGATAAAACACATTTTCTAAATGTATGTTCATCTAAAAATCAATATTCAGTTGCTATGAATAAAAATGTACTCTTTTCTTCATTAATTTTGCCAGAAATTGAGGATGAAAATACTTTTCAATATACAAATTTAGATTTCAATGTCAATTTAAGTTTGTATGTTTCTGATGTTGTTTTGTACATAGCAGGATTTATTGTTAGAAAACTAAGTAAAAATTTTAAGTGTACTATATGTAAAAATGCTTTGACAACTAATGGTGTGACTACAAGTCTAATAAGAAGAAAAAATAGGGGTGGTTTAATATTTCCTAACCCTGATATTGGAAAATTATGCAAAATTGCAGAGAAGATAATTAGGGCTTTTCAATCAACCAAGAGCTTACATAACAAAAATTTGATGCACTTATTGATAATGCAATCAATGATTGAAATGGATACTTCCATTTTCAGCACTTTGAATGATCATATATTTGATCAAGATATTATCAATAATCATAAAATCTTGTTAATAAAATCAATACTGTTCGAATTTTTCAAATTAAGACTTAGCCATATAGCAAAAGTATGTAATGAAGATCTACAAAAAAAATAAAACTAGAAGCATCAACACCAAAACTATTCTGTTTAAGGGTCATTAGTTACTTATTTTGGATTAGATATTACTTGTGATTTTCTTTTGCCTGCATGCATAGTAAAATTTTAGTCCTATATTGCTTATTAATTAATGTTTTTTTTATTGAAAAGTAAAATGTTGGAATACAAAATAATAGAACAATATGTATTGTAATGTTGTTCATCATAATTTCTGCTATAGTTTAAAAAAATAAATGCCTTTTAGTATATCACTTTTTTAATTGCTTTGAAAAAAAGATTGTATAACCTTTCTGTATTTTCATGTAATATTGCTAAAGATTTGTAATTTTTTTGTTATTTGCTTATGTGAAATAAACTTTTTTGTTTTGTGGATTGATTTAATTCGTTATATTTCTTTCAGACTACACTACAGTTACAAATTTATATTGTTTTAAGGTATCAGTATTTTATTTCATATTTCAGAAACGGTTATCTTTACTGTTATTTCCTTTAAGCTTAAAACTATTAAGTTTATAAAAACGTTACTTAAATATATTTTATTTGATTACTGATAATATAATTCATTTAATAATATCATCAATAATTAATTAATACTGATAAAAATCAAGACTTAAGTTATTTAAATATGATTTCTTTTACTGTGATTTAAAACCGATATTTAAGATAAATTCCTTCCCAAACATTTAATTTTATGAAAATTTTATGGCAATAAACCGGCGGCAAAAAATTTTGTAGCTAAAACTGTGGAAATCAGTCAGGGTACCAACCCGAACAACAGATTAAAAAATTAACTCTACCCTAACTTTTGTGTATATTTTCTACTATTTCGCTGGACTAATACAGTAAGTTACTTTTCCTTTAGCAATTGTTCAGCCAAGTGCTAAAACTCGCCAAACTAATGATTGAGAGCCAGACCATGGTAAACATGAACACTCGGTTCTCCCCTGAAAGTTGCCCATCTTGGCACCCGTCTGTGGTTTTGTTATCAATGGAGCGCTCTCTCTATGTAGTATCTATACTCTAAGGTGAGAAACCGATCAGTTTACTGTGGGCCACCAGCACCAGCCGAGTACCTGTAGGTGGCGCTGCCATCGCCAGTGACGTCAGAGTATCAAGCTGCTGAGAACAGCAGAAGACGACGACGCGGTAGGAGCGAGGCCGTGCGCAAAAGACTTTATCGGTTTCTCACACTTTTTCTCAAAACACTGAATCAAAATTAATGCTTTGAACTGATCTTCTTGCTATTGAAAATTGTGTCAAAGTTTTTTTTAAGAAATGTAAGTCTTTTTGCATGTGCTATTTTCACCAACTATTTGTATTAATTGATCGTCAATATTAAAAACTCATTCAGTAATGAGTAACTGCCAAAAGTCTTGTACTTCTGTTGTGTTTACGCTTGGGAATGAACGCTTCCTACTTCAACAACAGAGCTACGGAGAGACTTTCGACTGTGACGTCACGAATCAAATGTTCTGGCCTGAAGAGAGCTGTTTGTTTACTTTTTGCGCACGGCCTCGGTAGGAGACGCTAAAACGACGTGGGTTGTCTTTTCTGACGAAGACAAAAGACGACGATGGGCCATCCAAAAGCCTTTTAATGACAAATTGTTTCAATGCACATATTTTTAATTGTAAATAATGCTGCTTAAAAATGTAATATAATTCTGCATAATATAATAATTAGTTAGTTAACGAGTACTTATTTATATGGAACCCAACACCAAGCCTGCCTGGTGACCGCCTACATTACAAAATTTTTTATTGCTTCCTTTTTCTTGGTGTATTGTGCTGAGCTTATACTTATGTTTTACTCATTTGGATATACTCTGAGGGTCCTCTTTTTAAATATTTTGAATATTTTTAATGTTGGCTCCAGATCTGGTGATTAAAATTAATCAAAATTGAATTAATTTAAGTTCTCTTTGAGTTTACTATCGATTCGGTGGTGTATTTGGTTGGGGTATTTTCTTGTGTTTGTGTTTTGGTTTACTTGATTTATTTTTGTTGTTGCCCCTTTTTTGCCGTGTTTGTAACTTTCTGAGCGGTGTTTGTGATTTTTTTGTGTATGTCGTGTGCTATTTACTTTTTTGTATTTCTTTTATATTTCCCCACCGGTCTGCTAAAGGCCTTACACCCTTTCGGGTAGACCGAACCGGTGTGGGTTTTAAATAAAAAAAGTTGTGAAGGTACTGTGAGTGATGCGGTTGCGAATCTCAAATTCGCAAAACTGGGGGGAGTCGGTCGTCTATTAGGCGAAAATTTAGTTATCTAGTGTTAAATGCATAAAAAATAAGAGAATTTCAACTGAAATGTTACTTCCTTTAAGAGCAGAGAAAAATGTTTCGCAAGTGTTGCAAATTTTCCAATAATGATAGCAATAAGAAGGATTATTTGAGATTTTATGTCATGAATATTCTTCCTGTATTGAACTGTTTTCTAAAATTTAAAACACACCGATAAAATATTTTGACTCACGGACCAAGTGGTTCAAAAACTGAAGTCCAAGGATCAAAGAAAACTTATGTTAAACAAACAGATACAACACCAGTAGAGAATAAAAACGTGCACATGCATATATCCAGAAATAAATTTAAAAAAACCATCAGAAATATAAATCTGTCATAAAAATATATAATTCTGTGGCACACATTTGAAAATCGAATCTTCGAATACTTTGTAAAAGATTTTACTTTCCTTTCAGAATTATAAAAATTTAACCCTCCGAGCGGTGCAAACGTCTTTTTCCGTTTTTCGTGTTCAATTCAAAAACAAATAGCTCGTATTTATACGTATATTTTCTTAAACAACGATGGATAAAGTGTTCTTAAGATTTCAAAGATAAAATTAAATACAAAAATATCGATTCATTTCCCTTAAAAGCTAAGTTTTCTAACCTGATAGATGAGAGAACAAAAAAATTGGGAGCTCAGAGGATTTTAATCATAAAAATGATTGTTGACTACAAAATCTACTTTTTACTAAAAATTCCAAACAAAACCTATTTTTTGAACTCGCGCTAAAATACAGTAGAAATTCTTAACTATTAAAATTTAGTAAAAAATTTGCTTCAGCTATCCCAAAGCAAAAGCTAAAACCTGCGAAAGAAAAAATTTCTTGAATCATTCAACACGCTTTCACACGCGTATTCTTCCCTCCCCCCCCAAAAAAAAAGTAAAGAAAAATTCCCGCCATGAAGAAGCAAACTAATTATAAAACATAATTACATTGATAATATCAATTTGAAGGAAGACTTCACTCCCATAAAAATATAAATAAATTTTCATATGACAGCTGAATTTTTATAATTTTCTATTTCTTTCAAAAATACTTTTCATAAGCATCAAGATTAATATTTTTTGTATTCTATGTTATAAAATTTTAGCCTCTTAAATGAAATATTCTATTAAGTCTTCAAAACGGCTTCTTAAAAAATGTAGCGCGTCAAAACAATTTTTATCTCGGAACTCCTTCTTTGTTATAAGAACTCTCTTTCTAATATTTTATTAAATTTGTTTATTTTTCTTTAAACTTTTTGTTTATTTCTTTCCAAAGAGTCCATTCAAAGTTTCCTTTTGAAAATTTTCTTTTTGTTATTCGAAAAGAAAGAATTATTACAAGAAATTCTTATGGAAAGGAAAACAACTTTAATTCATTAAAAATGTGGCGTAAAAAAATGTGGAGGTTCTTACGTCCGCTTTAGCTTACTTAATTTTCTTTATTAATTCATCTTTAATATTAGTTGAATTAATTTAAAATTTGTTTTTCAATTTTTGTAATAGATTTTTCTGAATAATGAGGAGTCTTATTATCTTATGAGGAGTTAGTGTATCTTTTAGATATTACTAAAGCATTTTCAAGATAGTTTTTTTTAATTTTAGCATACTTTATAGAAAAAATTACAGAAGGGAGAGTTGTTCAACACTTTCTCGCATTAAATTGTCAAATTTGGGTCAAAGCAAAGGTTTAAAAATATTCATAATTTCAGATTTCGCCAACACAGTTGACAAGCTACAAACTCT
>BGPR01038683.1:0-14608 GCA_013235015.1 Araneus ventricosus | reverse complement strand
TAAAAACCTAAGGAACTAGAATCGCATGATCACAAAACCAAATATCCATAGAAAGAAACTGAAGCTTATCATTGGTAAAAACGAGCGTAATTAAACAATGAAATAATAAAAACCTAAGGAGCTAGAATCGCGTGATCACAGAACCAATGATGATGTGGAAATATCCACAGAAATCAACTTAACTTTAAGCGCGCGTGAAAGAGATTTTGCATTTTGAAAGATATTGCAATAAATAGAAGCAAACAAAATCACTTAGAAATTCTGTTCCATTTCATTTTCAAAATTGATTAAAAATGAGAGAAATAGGTGTAATAAAATAGAACAGGCGTCACTGAGATTGTGTAAAACTAGTTTCTGGGAGATGATAGGTTTCAAAGTTATGGCGGAAAAAAACCTTTTAAGCTATCATTCAGCCGCTTTTAGGAGGAGCAACTATCTTTTTAATTACATAGTTAATTTTTCTAGGTGCTAAGGAACACATCTGCCAAATTTCGTTCTAATCCGTCAAGAGGTGTGGAATTGTATAAGGTTCAAACACACACAGAAACAAACAAACAGACATTGAATTATATATACAGATTCGAAGCTTAAATTAGTTGGAATAACTAAACCTTATTTCTATAAACTTACCTCCTTTTTCCGGTAGATTTGATGGATAGGTTGGCTCCCCTTTGCTACTATTTTTTATTTTCTTTTATATTTATTGACTACTGAAAGCATTGTTCAGATGGAAAACACAACGAATTATTTCTGTAATATTTCCTCTCCTTTTCACTGCATTTGTTGAATGCGTCGAAAGTATTGATACTATTTGCAATTTCATATCATAATTTTTCACCATCTAAAACGTAATATAGCTCGAAAACTAGAAGTATTACTTGCTTTAATATTTGTTAATTATATCATTGAAAGTATTATTTAGTTAGAAAAAATGAAACAATATTTTCATAAATGTTTTACTTTGTTCGATATGTTTTAGATATGTAAATCTGCTTGGAACTATTTTTATATTTTGTCTGATATATATTATAGCCATTTTTTACTTAACTTATGTGGTTTTAACCGTTTTCACCATATAATATTAGATTTTCTTATCATATTTTGAGTGTGGAAAGCATTTTTTCCCCAGAAAGATCATAAAAAATAAAAAAATTCAATTGCCACGCGCAAGTTTAAAACTTTTGTGTTTATTGTTTGTTTAATATTAAGTCAAGATCAAATTTATAAGTGTTTATTTCATGAATTTAATTGAAAGTATTTATTTTCAGTTCAAAAAAGTAAGAACTGTTTTTATGTATACACATTTTTCTTTAAAATCTCCATTCTAATATCGATTGCATACTAAAATTTATAACAAATCTAATGAGAATAATTTTTTACATTAGAATATAAATGTACATAACAGAAAGGTGCATAAATTTTTGACAAAAAATGACCACAGGAGAGTTTTTTTACAGCCCTGATATAAGAAAATATGAGTTGGAATCTCCGTCAACTTTAATATCGGTCGCATACTACAACTTACAACAAATCTAAGGAGAATATATTTTTGCATTAGAGAATAAACCAATAACGGAAAGATATATACATTTTCCATAAAAAATGACCAAAGAAGAGTCCTTTTAGAGCCTTGATATAAGAAAACTTGAGTTACAATCTCTCTCCATTCTAATAACGCACCCTTGTGGTTAAAATGTAACCAATCCTTAGTTAATTCTCTGATGATTATGTATCTTGGAGGATATATCTTATCGAAGCCCACGACAACCTGCCTAACCGAGAGGGTGTAAGAATTTAGAGGTCATCGAGGAGTGAACCAAGAATGCAGGCTTGAGGGAGAGCAGCAGGCCTTCCCAAACAGAATTAATTTATCATCGAATGGCTTAAAAACATTGCCAGAACATAAGCAGTATTTACAGGTATACATTATGGTTTATTTGATAGAAATAAAAAGCTAATTTAATTAACAAACAAGCCCACTTTGGAGTCGATAGATATAAACTGAAAATTATTATTGAAAATAATGAAAACCTCACATAAACTAAAAAACATTTACAACTCCCAAAAGCACATTTACTGCTCTCGCGTCATGTGAGTTGGCTTGATTAGAAATGACATCATGAAATTAAATAGTAGCTGCCATTGCTGAAGGTTTGTACTTTATTTGTTTATTCTAAAAATGTATGCATCATTTTCTTGAGAAACATCCAAATAATCATATTTAAAAGGTAGTTTTGATTAATTCTTGATGCGATAGCAGAAGACAAAATAACTAAAATTCCAAATGCGCATATAGCTATGACATCATCTAAAAGAAGAAACCTGGGCACCTAAAAATAACAGCAATTTCTACTGTGGAAGAAAAGGCATACAACAGAACGTACAAACGATGCAGGCAGTGAAATCAATTAAAAGTCCAATGCAAAAGAGACAAAAAGCAATAAAATACAGAAACTACCTGTGTATATGTCATGAAAAAAAAATCTTACCAAGAATCGAATTCATTCTTATATTTATTACAGAAACCTCATGAGCAGTGACTGAGCCGATTATTGAAAATCTATGTTTTCTAGAAAACAAGTACACGTTTTTACAAATACAATGGATGCCTTTTGAATAATTTAGCATATTTCAAATTAAATATTTATACAAGAGCAGAAGGATTATTTATTAGAAAATTAGATTATTTATTAGAGAAATTAGAAAAACTTAATAGACTATCTCGGTTCTCTTAATGTTTAAATGGAAACAAAAGTAAAAGAAGAAAAAATATTATTCTAGAAAATACAGAACAGCAAAGAGACGAATCTATCGCAACGCCGAAACGTTAAATGAAATCAAAAGATGAAAAACAGTTCAAGAAAATTTTCTTAAAATAATAAATGAATAAAAATCTTTAATTTGGAAGCATAGAAAAAATAGAATATGCAAATTTCAATTTTTTAAAAACTCTTTTTAAAATGCTTTTTTGTTTTACCTGACTTCATTACATATTACATTAAAAGAATCCATTATATATGCCATTAAAATAATTTATTCATTATATGTCATATTAAAAAGAATTTACATTAACCCTTTATTCAACACATAGACTAACTAACGACTTCTTAATTTTGTTTTTTATCATTAGATACGTTTTGATGTAGAATAACACTGATAATTAGGAAAACACTTTTTTAATTAATTAAAAGTACATAATTAAATTGATAATTAAAAAAATATTTCTGCCTTCAGCTGACATTTACTGCTTGTGATCGTAACTCCATTTTCAAAAATATAAATTGAATTACAATTATATATGATTTCCTTTTCAGTGGTAGAATCTCGTAAGTATTTTATTCAGTATTTTCTGACAAATCCATTGCTGCTCGCACTGAATGTATTTTGATGTCACTTATGAGAAAGAAATAATTTAATGCATTTTCTGGAAACGTTTACTAAAACCTAATAATTATTCCTCGAATGAGAGCAAAATTTGAAACCCTACTGACATAAAGAAGATCTCATATTGGAGAACGTATAATATTTTAAAAAATACAACTCGGCTAAATGGCAAATTGTACATTTGTATGGTACACAGGATGTTCCAAAAAAACGTGACCAAATTTTACGGGTGCATCAGGCATACAGATTAAAGCTATTTTCGTAAAAGAATATGGGCTCAAAAATTCAAAGGTTATTTGCTATGTGCGTCTCTTCGTCAGTGAATTAATTAAAAGAATGCGACACACCAGATGAAATATACAACACATATTAAATGAAATACAAATTTACAAGAGCAAAATCCTTTCAACACTTACTTATTCTCCTCCAACAATCCTTAAGTATAACAAAGATCTGTTGTTGCTACTACGTCTTATTTGCCATAATAGTATCTGTCTTGTCGTATACAATTTATAATGTTGTTTTCCGTGAAACAGAGATGTTACGATTCGCTTGTATTCAACTCAATCTGTGTCTTAGATTTTATCTTGAGTATCCTTTTCTGTTATTCAAATCCCTGGCAAAGGGCCCTGTGTAGAGAATGCCCTTTGCACCCCCGACAATATGTTCTATTGAGAAAATGGCCTGTTTCTTCATGCCTGACCTACCCTTAAAGCTTGGCAACGTTTTTCAGGAACACCCTGTATCCTGGTGGTCATATCTGGTAAATTCCTTTTATCTATTTCTTTACAAATAAAATGCTATTCCTGCTTTCAAATAATTTTTTTTATGTCGCTGTACTAAAATTTGGGCATTTAGTTTTGAAAGTTTTAAATTGCATACTAAATTATTTAAATTATTAACTTTTCCTCTTCAATATTCATTTCTGAGCCTGGGTATTGCTAAAGTTTTATTTTATACTTTTGCGTCTTTGAATTTAGTTCTGTTTCTTTATTTATTATTTTCATTTTACTAAAAAATCGATATGTATTTTAATAAAAATGCATTTTGGTAGATAATATTTCACATTAGTTTTTATTAAGTAGTCTTCTCCTCCTCCCCTTTCGATTTGTGAAAAATCTGTGGGTGATAAAAAAATCTTTATGTCATCAGAGTGTCTGATTTACTAAAAAAATTATATTCTACAAACTCATATTCGTGTTACCCTGTGTTACCCCTCACATCTGACAGAATTAATTGCTTTAGTAATCGTTATTTTTAATATATTTTTTTTTAATTTGAGGTTTTACTTTTTCAATGCGGCAGAATATTATTTCATTTGTAATATTAAATGTATTCTAAGAAAACTTCATAATTCTTGCGATTGTAAATTTGTAGGATTTTTCTTTAATTTCACTTTAGGTATTTCATTTATATTTCTCTCATATCACGCCGAATTCCCTAAAATTTCTCTTATGCTTCTTGGCGTTTAGGAACAAAATTTGAAGAATATATCTTGATTAGTTTGGATTTCTGCAGCATGAAAACTATTCATGAATATTCTCTTTGATAATTATTTACTTCTACAAACACCAGACTCGTGTTGGCCTGTGTTACCTCTCGCATCTGACAGAACTAATAACTTTTGTAATAAGTTATTTTTTAATATTTTTTTTAATTTCAGCTTTTGTTTCTGTAATTTGGTAGAATACTATTCCATTTTAAATATTAAATGTATTCTAAGGAAGCGTCATAAAAATGCCATAATAAATATGTACGGTTTTTTTAGTTTTTGAAGATAGTATTTCATTTAATTTCCTCTCATATTACGCCGAATTGACTAAAACTTTCCTTATGTTTCAAGGCATTTGCTAAGAAAATGTAATGATTATCACTTGATTTGTTTGAATTTTTTTAACATGATAACTATTTATGAATATTCTCTTTAATTTATTTAAATTGTCTTTTATATCGAAGAATTAATAATTGCCACAACAGGTTTTTAAAAATATGTTTATATATTAACTGGAAGTTCTGCCAATGCATTGTGCTGAATAATATATATTATATAATTTGTAATATTAATTAAATTCTAAAAAATATTAAAAATATGTATGCTATTCATTACAGTAATAAACTGAGCACGAGGTAAGTGTTTCATTTAAATTTCTCTTTTATCTCCTCACGTTCATTAAAAACTTCCTTGCGGCAAACCTCAGGTGGAATCCACCCATGCATGTTCCACTGAACTGTCACGGATGATGTCACTCTCCTTACTAGCGTGATATCATGAACTGGAGGACATGTTGAGAACCTATTGATGAATTAAATCTAAATATCAAAAGAATTACTTTTATTGTCTTGCAGTTCCTTCGTTTAGCAATTTATTGAAATAAATCAATTTGATATGCAAAAACTCCGATTGCTCTTTGACCTATTCGCACGAACTGTAATTGTTTAAGCGTATCAATTATGATTGAACAAATTTTTAATGTATAAACGAATTTATGACGATCATTGAATCTCGATTTTAGAATAACTGCAATCAGGAGTGCAAATAATTTAATTTCATTGTTTCTTTGTCTCACATTCAATATTTATATTTTAAAAGAAAAAAATGTTAGTTTTCTGCTTGCAAAAGCGTCGAAAGATTTTTAGAGGATTAAGTAAGAAATAAATAATAAAAAAAGATTTTTGACTTTTAACATCTCTCAGTTTTAATTAAACCAAGGTCATCTTCAATTTTCAATCTTCATCTTGATTTATCCGATGAATTGGAAGATGAGGACAGAAATATCTATAACTAGTCTTATGTCAAGAAGTTCACAACAGAAATTTTTAACATAAGAAACCTATAATTTTAATTTTACTTAAACGCTTATCTTCTGAATGAATTACCAATAGCGCTTGTCATACTCAATAGTTCAGTGCGTTAATCTTTGAGAAATTTCGAAATTCATCTGATCGCCCTAAGTTGTGCAAATCGCACACGCCTTATTATATGCAAATATATATACGATACGTCTTGAGGCATTATTATGCATAAAGTGAAAGATATTTTTATTTCACCGCAATCTACTGAATTCATCTATATTTCGTCTTTTATTCTCATCGATTATTATTTGTTCGGCGTACCAATTGCTCTTCTTTACAAGATTTTTCTAAAACATATCAAAAGTCATTATATTAATAATGCCAAATTCACATTTTCCTGCCTAACTTATATGAAGTTGCCACTATTATTCCAAGACTAGCGAGTAATTGCAGAATTTTGGGTTAATATTTTTTTCTTTCAAAATCCAATGTTCTCGTTGTTGATGATTTGCTTGATCTTCATTGTCGTATGGTCTTCAATAACCAGTCGCTTACAGTGTCTTTGCTGGAAAAATATAATATCACTACTGTTGCTATCAATACTGAAAGTATCTATAAAATTATTATTAATTACGTAAGCACAATTCTCACTTTCCGCATCAACGCTAAGTTTCCTTTTCGAAGATATTTTTATGGGTTTCTACAAAGAAGGCTTAGAAAACATAGCTAAACGTACGATTGGGGCGAGATAGAATAACACGTAAATGAGAAGGGGTCAAAAATTATCCCGCTATGTTTTCCTAGCACTACGAACAAGACACGTGATTATAATTTATGGCCCAATTGACGTACCACGCTCCTCGCTGTTGGATTTCACTTTTGTCCCGATCAATCTACCACGAGCGTAGCTCCATATAGTAAGCCGAAGATTCAAAAATGATAATGTACTGTGGCAGCGGATTTTAAAATATATGGTCAAATTCGTATTAGAAGCTATTAAGATCGCAAAAACAACAAAAGGTTCATGAATTGAAAATCTGAAGACGTTTTGGATACATGAAAGTTACAGCCCAACGGAATCGAATACCTACATATTTAACCCTTTAACTGATTTGTTTTCTCAAATATCTAATATGATAGCACCGCATATTTTGGGATGCGCAGCCAATTTAATTCCATAGTGAATGTAAAAGACAGTTAAAATGTTTATTGATTCCTAGTAATTTTTGAATTTATTTATAAAGTCTGCGAATGACTTTGTTTTAGTTTATGAGTTTAAAATTGCGATAATTCGATGTACGTACGGCGTACGTTCAAAACCAATTCAGACTATGTTACTTACGTTTTGATGCCATTAACAGCTGTTATTGAAAATGGTATTGTTGCAGAGGTCACTTAATTGCAGTTACATCTGTAGATAGGCACAGAAATAAATAAACATGGGACTATAAAGGGTGAACTTATGAGAAAGACCAGCAAAATACTATGAAAAAATTTCAATTATTGCCAAAAGTGGTCAACCATTCATACCAGTAGATAGTGACCCTCTTTCATTCTTCAGAAGCCAGCGACATAGAACTAAATTAAATTTTCAGTCTCTTCCTCACTTTTCCAACCTTAGCTTCGTAGGAGTGGAAAGTATTGAGCTGAGATATTGTGAAAGCTATTACGGAGATCTTCTCAAATGTGTAACACACAGGGGTGGAAAAACAGTCGATAAAATGGGGCCTGGGAGAGATATTGTGCTTTAGTTTATTAAAAATAAAATATTATCGATGTTGATAATTCAGATGTTGATAATAATCAGAGATTTCTTAAGTTTAGTGCAGAAGTTAATAATTCGAATAATCTTCGTATTATTCCCCCGAGTCTTATCTTCATCAATACAGTATATCCTACAAGCCTAGATACAGCTTACCCTGCATAACCTAAAAGATTTCCTAGTTTGCCCTATCTAATTAATCAAATGATGCTATCGCAAACATGCCTAGACAGCGAATATTCAACATCATTAAAATGATCTAGAATGTTGCTCAGATGAAGCAAATGCAGGCAGCCTAGATTGAAAAATTATTTTTTTTCTTTTCAATGAAATATGTGAGTTATAAAATGAAGTGCATATATATATATATAAAAGAAGCAAAACATAACAGAAAAGCAAAAATATATATCACATAAGCAATGAATGCGCTAAAAGCTGCAATTCCAAAAGCCTATGGCAGATAGAGTATAATCCCCTGAAGAAACGTTATTGTGCTTTAATTGAGTTTTGAATTTTACGTTTTATACTCTTTTATTTTACAATTCATACTCTCTCTCTATATATATATATGTTCTAAAAAAAGACAATCAATAAATTTGTAAATTTTGTAAAAAGCTTAATTAAGCATTAAAATTTTAACTATAATTAAAAAATATAAAACCGAATAATATATGAATATTATTAAATGAACACAACAATATAATCATATTAAGATATAAAATATATAAGAATTGTACATATAATTAAATCTAATAAAACTTAAAAAAGACAATCTTAATATAGGAATTCCAACAATTTTAGTTGCCAGCAAGAATTTACAATTTGTGTAATCCTAAATTATTACTGAACCAGAAGATAGAAAGAGAAGTAACTATACTAAAAAAATTTTAATAACTCAAATTATTTCACATTACCAAAGAAATCAAAATTTTTTATAACAATTAACCATCAAAGGACATAAATTACAACCTATTTCACCAAATAAATTTCCTATAATGCCTGTCATTTCACTACAGTCTAAACCAAAATAGCAATAAATACAGTTTCGCAGAAAACTGGAAAAACTTTTTAACTTCTTTAAACAAATTAAAATCATTTTCAAAATTTAAAAATACATTGATCATAAAAAATTAATTATATTAAAAAGTTAATTATAGTAGCCAAATTTAAGTCTATAATAGTGTAACTTTATAAAAAATAGAGATAAATTTAAAAATTCGGTAAAAAGAGCGTTGCCATCTATTTTCAAGGTGAAATATAAAAAATACAATAAGAGATAGGAGGAAAACTTAGAATTACATCAAGTAACGTGAAATAATAAATAAGAAATATGAAAAAGCTATATATTTTATTCAAATAAAAATATTTTTTATGTATATAAGCATATCATTTTTGTAAAACCATGCAAAGATCGAAATTGATAAATTGTTTAATGTTATTGACCTTATTTTTGTTATCTTAGACTAACAGGTTGTTTTTATGAATTTAGTTTAAATTATATTTTTGTAATTTTATCTTCCTTAATTGCTATTTCAAAAAGGGAATCTATTTATTTTAAAATCGAAAGCATTTCTTTTATAAAATATATTTGCATTAATTTTTTGTTAATAATTTTAATTCCTATATCAAGAAATTCTGTATGTTGTTATTAGGGTTTATTAGTTTCAAATAATCAGGATTTAAGTTGGGTTGTGGCTTTAAGTTTAATTCTTTAATAAAAACTATCAAATCATCAATTTATCTAAACAATAAACAAACAAGTATTGCAAATGTTGTCTTCTTAATAATAAGGTAGGTAAATATTTGCCAAACTATTGCTAGCAGGTCCATCTTGTGGTAGAATTTTAATCTGATAGTACAGCTTTTTTATCACAATTAATAAAATTTTATTTTAAAACCAAGTTAATAAGAGTTTAGAATTTTTTTATTCTCTATTAACTTTTCAAAAACAACTTATCATGAATTTTTTTATTAGAGTTTTTACTAAATCATCTATATCTAAACTATTAAATAAGTCTGGAAATTCAAAAGCCTGTTTAGAAAAAATATCAACATATTTAAGATTTCAAATCTATTATTAATGATTATATAATCATATATAAATTTATATGTATGTATGTTGCTATTTCTTTTTCAGGACGCTGATTCCCCCAGTAAAGTACTCGAAATATGATTCCGAAGTTAACCATGCATTCGAGTTAACTATGTTCGAAGATATTGAAAATCACTCTGTCACATCTATTATTTTTGTATCCTATGCACTATTAATCTTTTCTGAAAACTCATTCAATAAACAATTTTTCCTGGATTTTTCTCTATCATCCTGCTTTGTTCTGAATATTTTTTGCTTGCTTCTATATCAAAGGATTTTCAGGATTATTTTGTAATTTTAAGTGAGTTAAAAATTTATGACAATAATAAATCTTCAAAAAAGGCGATATAAATTAGAAGAAAAAAAAGTTTCACATCTTTGCCTGATATTTCATCACAAAATAAATTTGTTATTATACGGCTTATATAAATTCGATGTATAATTTTAAACTGTTGTAACTTTTTAAGTATGACTGAAGGAAACAGATAAACAATTAGAAAACTTCAGGTATCGTGTTTTTCATTATTTTTTCATTTGGTTTAAAAATATTATTTTTGGACTTCTCCAAGGTTTTCTTCTCTAACATGAGAATTATAAGACTTTATCGTTAAAAGAAAGAACTTTTCGCACTCTAATTTTTTATATCATCTTGGAAATGAAACATGGTGTTCCTTTCTTGAAATTGGGTTATAAACTTGTTGGAACAGCAAATATAGATTTTAGACAGTTAATATAGTCATATATTTATTATTATTATTTTTTAGTCAGCAAATATAGATTTTAGTTTAGTTTTCCCGTTAGCATATGTGCGAACATCAAATCGCATTATTAATAACATAAAAGACAAAAATGTTGTCGTTTATTATTATAACGCAGGATTAGTATTATATTTCGAGGAACAATGTTTAAAGAGGAAGATATATACAGTTTAATTAGTTCTGGTACGTCGTTAGTCTGGATTCGGATGGCGCGTCGATGGACTAGTACATCGTCGTTCTGTGACACACTCCACAACTTGTTCAGCCGCCGTTGCTCGAAGTCGCTTTCCGTCTCATCGGTTCTACACAGTTTGAGACTGTGTTGTTAATGGTGATGACTTCGATCTCTACCCGGTATTCAGCTGGTTCCCTACATATATATAGGAACATAGCATAAACATTGGGACATAGCTTAAAATATCATTTATACGTTGGATATTTATATATTCAGCCAGAAAATTTTAGAAACATATAAATTTCCACCTGATGATGCATGTAATGCAGCATTAAAATATGCAAAAATCCATCCAAATATGCAAAATTCCAAAAAGACATTTTTGCTTAATAAATTAAGTCATTCATTAACTTAATAAATGTTTCAAGGCCAGTCAAGATGGGGCGGATTCAGCTTATTATGGCCGTTGGTGATGAATTTCTAAGTGCCTTTCGGAACACATCGCACATATGCAGTTTTTATAGCGCAATTAGGCTTGTCAGTAAAATAATTTTTAAACAATAAAGATTTGAAATATGTGAAATTAAATTACTATAGCTTTATTAACCTTTCAATGGGTGCGCCCTCTAACATATTGAACCTTACAGTAGCTTTGCTTCAAGATAATAACGGGAAATCAGCAAAATAGTCAGCTGAATCTTTCAGCTGCAGGTCAACGCAAATAAACAAAATCATTAATCAACTAACTTAGGAAAAAGTGATGGCACTATTGTCCATTCCTCTACAACTACCAACGAAAAACAATTAGAAATTTTCTTCCAATAAAAAAAAACTGATGAAAAAGATGTTCCACCCCATAAAAAAATTAAAACATCCAGGCGAACAAAAATAATATTGCAAACCCCCTTCAAATAAAGTAATGCTTTGTATTAAGTCTCAAAATTCACTGTGTCAGAAATAATAATTTGAATTAGTTTAAATGCATATTTTTTAAGTCTTCTTTGGAACGAAAGGTGGCCACTTCAGAGAAGTTTCACTGAAATTCGTATTCATAAAAACAAATATTCGATACCGAATAGGAGATGTGGAAGCATCTTCAGTTAAGGTACATAGATCAACACTAAAGCAAAAGACAGAGTAAATGTTAAAAGATATTTAACCTTGCAGCAGGCGTACCTCTATACTAATATGAAAGATCGCGCTTATGTCCTAGAAAAGCAATTGTAAAATATCAAATTTGAAGAGGGTAGTTATTCAAATTAGGTTGTAGTTGGATAATGGTTAATAAGCACAATTATTTTAAACAATTTCTATTAGAAAACGAATGGGAACAATGTAAGCATAAAATAATATAAATGGCCAAAGAATTAGCTGAATCGCGTAATAATAAAATACGTAAAATTGCCAATATTTCTCTGGAAATATTTACATATGCAATAAAAAAAATTGTAAAAAACAATTGAAGATTCGATTTAAGAAGCAAGAATCACGATTTATAGTTATTGAATTTCAAGAGTCATGCGTATCTCTGAAATGCAAATAGCAGATTCGTAGAGTCCTATTAACGCCTCGAATTCCAAACGATGACTAACAAATCGTCGAAAGAAGCTAGAAGAATAACCAAGTTCAAGCTTTCGTAGCGCCCTCTGGTAAAAAGATATCAAACGAAATTCTGCTCTATTGCCTCTCACATACAATGGCCTACTAGATAGTTAATAATAATTTCGGCGTATAATCAGTATATTTTTTGAAATTTTTTTAATTAAACTGTGCTGATAATTAATATAACAAGAATTTAATATTTTTATCTTTATAATGCTTGTATTTTAATAACTATGCAATTATTATCAAAGATTATTAGTTGTCTTAAAATGTAAGTGGATTTGCTTTAGTAGAATTACTTCGTATATTAATATTATTTATTTTATTTATTTATTATTGAACATGAGAAACTCCTCGTGAGCCACAAATGTAAAATATGAGGCTTAACGAAATAAGTATACAAAACAATTCAGTCTTTTAGAAACTATTCTTTACACAAAAAACAATTTAAAAAGCAAGGAAGAAATTTAAAGAAAGTATTGAAAATAAGAAAAATGTAAAATAATTAAATGAATTAGATAAGACAAAGTAAAATAATAATAATAATCAAGCTAAACTCCATCAAGAATACAAATTCAAAATTTCAGCAATGAAAGAATCAAAATTTTACAAGCGCATAACAAAAGTATGAGATACAAAATTCATTCAGAGAAAGAAAAAAAAATGAAAAAATATACACAAATGACTTTAAAAAGTGGGAAAAAATAATACACGAAAAATAGAAAAGAAAAATAATAAAAAATAAAAAAGAGGAGGATACATAAAAAGAAAACAATCGAATCAATATGGAGCAAAATGGTTTTGTCTATAATATGGCGGTATAAATTTTTCTGAACTAATTGGTTGATTATTTTGATATTTACTAAGCGAAATAAAATCTGCAATGATGATGTAGAAGGGGACTTTGAGTTAATCAATGAAATCAGATAGATTACTAGTCCTTTTCTAAAATCAGACAACTTTGTTGTAAATCTTTTTCTGTAGTCCTGAATATGCAGGCACCGAAAATACATGTCTATGTTTTAACTTTCTCTGTAGAATATCGCATTACGCTACTATCTTTCTTGATTGATTAAACCTTTAAATATTCTGAATGTCAGTAAGGCAACCAATCCCTTTAAAAGAGAAGAATTGTGTTTCGTTTTAACGTTGAGAGAACTTTATTGTAGTGATCTAGTTTTGATCTTCAAGAACTGCCTCCGCCTCCTACTGGCCAAGGAACTTCCTTATGACTGAACCTTTTCCAATGAATTTGTGAATTATGACGTCTGCACTACATTATGTATTTTCAGTCACCAAAACAACCATCATTCTGTATAAAATTAAATGGTTCATAAAATCCAAAAGAGAGTTCATTCATCAATGGGTATAGCACAGAATTTGATCATTGAAGAATTATAAAATGGATATTTAGGTGAAATGGTTCTAACTACAATATATCACTGTTTTAAAAGAATTGTCTTCATTTAAAGAACTGTATCTTTATTTATAAACCATTTATTCTCCGTAATTGATCCCGATAATAACGCGCAAAAGAAACAGCAAGTTTCTTTTAGAGAAATCTGTCTTGCTGCGAATCTTAACGAAAACAGCCAGTAAAATTGTGGATCAGTCAAAATCTTCAAAGAGTTTGCAATCCAATCAAAGATGTATAGCTTCAAGATGTTTAATGAAACTTTATCATGGAAAGATAGGTTTTTCTAATAATCTGATAAAAATACTGGTTTTCTGCCTCTAAAAAAAGACAACAAGCTTGAGGTTTCCAGCATTAGTGCCTGACTAAATGAGCGTTTTGGGATTGTAGTATAAATCTAATTTTTTAAATACAAAAGAACAATTGGATAATTTTCATTTAAAACTACATTATTCAATGATGAATTGAAATGAATTTTAATTAGTTTTTCCTGAGCTCCACTTCCTTTTGAAAGAACAATTATTATTTTGAAATTTTGGGTTAGAAAATTAAAGATATCTGTGTAATGCTATAACGGTAAAAAATGGACAGTTATCCATAGTAATACGTACACATCCGAAGTAAATGA
>BGPR01038682.1:0-14608 GCA_013235015.1 Araneus ventricosus | reverse complement strand
TTATAATACTGAAGATATCCTGAGTAATAATATTGGAATCCTATTCAGAATCTGTGGAGTGATTTATTAAAATAAGTTTGACAAAATAGTAGGTATTTATAATCAGCTGAAAAACTGTGATACATTAATGACGATGAATGGTACAAAACCAATTTTGAACTGAGTCAAAAGTTAGTACTGTTCATGAAAATTCAAATATTATTTGTTAACAAGATTATTAAATAGTTGTTTCTAGATTGTTAAATTGTTTTTATTTTGGTGAACTTAAAGTTTCTGCACAAGCCGAAATAGTAACTATTGGTATGGGTTTTTTTTTGCAATAAAGTGCTCACAGCTATAATTTGTTGATATTTTTATTAACATTCGAACTTTATAACGGTATTAATGTAAGCCGACTTATTTTATGATCACCCTGTATCACAAATCTTTTTTCCTCATTAAAATACAAAAATATATAAAAATTATTTTTAATGACTTTTTGTTTTATTTAAGGAAAAAAATTAATGTAATGTTCAAGTTATTAAGTGTTCATGATGGTGAAATGCTTAGCCCTTTTAGAAGAGAATCCATGTGTTCATTTCCAAAGTTTTATAGAATATGTAATAGCTCTGCACAAAATTTTGTGAGGATTCATTCTAAATATTAGAAAAATTCGACGATGTGAGTAGGATTCGATTACAAAAGGTGATTAGACAATGACCCCATATATAAATGTGAAAAGATTTACGCTATTTAACAGGCTTTCTTAGGTCTCTAAAATCCTCATGAAACTGATGAAATTTGTTTCTTCTTTTTAAACTTTAGATGCCTGCTGGTGGCCATCAAACCCTTATTGTAGAAGAATTCGAGCCAGATGTCTTCCGACAACTAATTGAATACATACATACTGGATGCGTCACTTTGCAGGCCAGAACGTTGCTAGGTAGGCAGCAACCAAGTTTTTAATGTTCTCCCTTTGAAGACTGTGACTATGTCTCTTAAGTTGCGATTCATTTTCTTATTAATATTTAGTCATTATTTGTGAAGGATCTATGCAAGTGCACAATTGCCTATAGCGTTTATTTTACAAATAAAGTCGTTTGGGTTCTTTCAAATCTGCCAACAAGTTATTTCTTCGAATTTATTTCCTGTTAATCTCTAAAAGGAGAAAGAGTAACATCAAAGTAATAGAAGTGAGATAGGTTAAAGAATTTTCGAATTTTATAGAAATAAAAAAGGTTAAAGTAAAGTTTATGGTGCCCAGCCCCTTTCTCTCCGCTTTAACTTGCGAATTCCTTGCCGCCAAGCAGAAGACGGATTGGCGACGTCAGAACATTTATTTTGGTTGCGCAGGAATGTTCCTATTCATGTCTTGTTCGCGCAGGAATCATTATTTTTCTATTTCGCGCTTCAGCGTTGCGATTTTATCGGTCACATACGTGCTATCTACGATTTCATTGGTTGATTTTTTCGAATTTGAATAGAACTTCGTTTGGGATTTATCGTTTGGAATTGAAATTCTCGTTTTTGGAATTTTCTTTAAAAAAACCTCGCTTCCTAACATTCAATGAAAAAGCGAAGCTACTATTTTCCCGCTTTGCTGAAAGCGAAGCCGCTGATGTTTTTTTGTTGTTTTTTGTTTGTTTAAAAAATTTGTCCGGAACCCACTTGAAATACCGCAGGCATTGCGTCCACAAAGCAACAATAAAATGCTCACTGAGCACCCGAAACAAATGTTCTCGCATCTCCAAGCCATCTTGCTCTTGGCGATAAAAAGTTGGCGATCCTAATTGGGGAGGAACGGCTGTGCACCTCGAACTTTACTTTTATCATAAAGAAATTTTGTACGCTTTTCTAAGCGATCCCATATATGTAAATTTTTCCCATAAAGTTTTTTTCATCGTTGTAAACACAACAGGTAAATGTCTCTACTAATAATAAAGGAGAATGTGTGTGTCTATCTCTGTGTGTGGTGGCGCTCTACAGGACAGACCGCTAGACCTAGAGCAACGAAATTTGGCACAAATATACTTTGGAGGGTGGGAATGTGCACTCAGGAGGAGTTTTCTGAAATTTTAATTAGAATTTTAATTAATTAAAAATTAAGCTAAATTTTGTCGTTTTTACTTAATAACTTCCGAAAATATCATACCACAAAAATTATTTTTACACCATCTAAAATTTTAAAACATTATCTTTTCAATGATATCAATTAAGTTGTCGTTCGATTTTTTCTCCAATTTTAATAAATTTTTAAAAAATATTTTTGGCATAATTTACAACAATACCTTTCAGTGTTGCACTCTTCTTAAACCGTTTTCATTGTTTAAACAAATATTGAATTGCGTGTTTCGCTTCTATTGTTGAAAGTTAAGAAAATATCTAACTGAATTTACTGTCTTCTTTCATTTGATCAATTTTTCTGTGAAATCTATAAAGGTAGTCCTCAAGATAGTAAGTATGCAAAATGAAATAATCCAGTAAACTGAAAGATTATCGTTGCTATGTTTAATTCTTTTTATCAGCGTGTTTTAAGCCAATTAGCATGTTGCTGGACGTAAAATGTGCCGTGGCAATTTAAAATTGAAATCAAATGCGTACTTTACGTTAATGTAGACAAGGAACAGAACAAGTGCAATGCTACGAAAAGAACGCGGGATAAATGTCTTTAGCAATTTGAAGTTTAAAACTACCTTGTTAAGGGAACCATAAATATAAAATTATGCATAAGAGATTCAGTTGAAATTTTATTTCCGGCGATTAAGCTGGTCGCCGAAGGCGGCTAGTGTTACATGCACATAACGTATCAGTATCACGTGAATGATAATAGTAAAAGAGTGATACCACATACCATTGAAACGAAAAAAAAGTTATTTTTATCACCAATCATTTGCAAACTGTTTGTTTATTCTAACCATCAACGTCTGATTTTTTTTATAACTAAGTTCATGATCACTGTTGGATTGCTATAACCATTTCTTTGCTTGATTGATATATTATTATATGATCTTGAATCAGCAATTTTTGAAGTACTCTTTTCTTAAGGGTAAATATTCATGTGTTAAAAATTACTATGGAATGAGTTAATTTTCCATGAAAATTTCTCTCGGCATAGCATCAATCACATCGATGAAATCTTTCAGAGAAAATCACACATCAAATAATTTTGTTAGTGTAAATTCGTTCAAAATAATCCCAAACAACAATGATTTGTTTTGTGAAATATTTTGTATTTTATTTTTATGTAAGGAGATATTATATGAACTTCATTTTTTAATGTTTCTATTGAAAAAAATCATTATAAGACACAGGAGATAGTTATCAATTAGAGAGAAATACAGATAAATAAATTAGATAATTTCACACATTTTTTTAACTTTTTAAAATATTTATTGGTTTTTATGTTAGTAATAGATTAGTCAAAAGTAGTAATAGATTATAGTCAAAAAACATTCGGAGTTTGAAATTTTCAATTTAATACTGATTTTTACTTATATTCTGATAAATATTTTTATTGTCTCACTTTCGGTCCTAGTAATACTTCTCAAGCTCTTTAAAAGGACACCAGAATCAACCTCCTAGCTAAATACGTTTCCACGCTACACTTATTTATAATTTTACATAAAGCTAATTCACAACAATCACGCGCATGCGCCTACACTGGTACGATGATGTCACAGGCAAAACAAATACTATGCGACAAACTCTTACAGATATGATCTATCCATTGTGGGGTCAGCCATTTTTTTCGCATTATTGGTCTCGTAGTTATTAGCGATTCAAATCTGTCGGTATTTTGTCACACAAGAAAGTTCGACCGACTATCACTGTAACGAGCGGAAAGACGTTTTCACGTCAAAACGTGGTTAAATATTTGTAGAAATAATAAAAACGATTTGAAGTTCGCTAAAATATTAGAGAGGATTATTGCAAATCTTAAGTAAATTTTTTTTAAAGTTCTAAAATGAAGAAAAAGAGTGCACTATTGTCAGATTTCTATCATTGGAAAAGTTATTTTCTGAATTTTAAAATTATTTTAAAATCATTTTTGTAAGATAATATTTTCGGAAGTTATCGTGAAAAAACGTCACATTTTAATTAATTTAATTTTAAAATCGCAATTTTTCACAGAAAAAAATCGAAATTTCATTATTAAAATAATTAAATTATAAAATTTTTGGTAAGCTGAAAGCATTAACTGCTGCAACAGACCCAGAAATGAAATGGCAAAATTTAAAAAATAATAATAATAAACAGTGCTGAGGAAAAGCATTAGTATTTGAACTAAATTACTACTATAACCTGATGCCTAAAAGTATGAAAATGCGCAGAATTAATAATTTAGGTTTTTAAAATCAACTATTAAAAAGTCTTAGGCAAAATGACTCTTTATAAAGATTCAACGACGATTTTTTTGGTCATGTATGGTTATAATTTAAGTAATAATTATTACACATTATTTAGCTAATTATAAGGTACATATTTAATTATAACATATGAATAAATAACAGAATCTGGATGATACTATAATTCCATTGAGTTTCATTACAACAATGCAAGGTATTATTGCAAATCATACATAAAAATAATTTCAAAAAAACTGTTTAATTTAAGGGAAAAAATTGCGTCAAGACTAATCTGGTACAACTGAAAAGATAGTTTTTTAAATTTTAAAATGTTGTAAAAATAATATTAATAAAATTATAAATAATATTATAAAATTATTAATAACATTATAAAATTATTAATAATATTATAAAATAATATTTAGAAAAATTATATTTTAGAATGTTATAAAAATAATTTTTTGTCATAATTTTTCGGATGTTATCCCCGAAAAGCGGCAATTTTATGCTTAATTTTTAGTTAACTTAAATTTCAAAAAGGAAAACTCTGTCAAGTGGACATTTCCTCTCTCCAATATATGCTTGTACAGAATTTAGTAGCTCTAAGTTCAATGGTTTGTCATGTACATTCCACATGATACATTCGCTTTATATTATTAGATATGCGTCTCGTTAAGGAAGAAAGGTAGATTACTGAACATTTTTTAATTCTTTTAAAACAGAGAGAAAAAGAACATCTTATTCAAATTCTTCATGCTCCATACAAATTTCTATCGCAGTAAAACTTCCATCTTCGATTTGAATATGTTTTTGTGCATTCTAAGCAAATACAAATATGTCTGGTAGACAAGGTCTGATCTTGGCTCAGGTACCTTCATTTCGGTTCAATGTAAATTTTAAATAATTATATTATAAAGATCACCATCAGCAGGTGATCCCACTTTTTAGTTTGCTTGTTTTTCAGTATTTCCATAGAAACAAACTTATTACCGCTTTGTGTTGCTAATACCAATTTAGAAATATCATATACATTAAAAGATTTCTTGGGGGCTTTAGTTCCAAGCATTCGAATCAATTGATGTAATTTATTTCTTTACTATGTGGCTTCATATGCAAACTATATCCTAATACCTGCCTCATTTTGATAGGTTTAATGAATGCTGCTGACTACTACGGCTTAGACGAGCTCCGGAAAGCCTGTATGGGTTTTGTGCAAGCTTGCATAAATGTGGACACCGTCTGTGCTCTATTAGCTTCAGCAGAAAAATATATACAGTACAAATGCACAAAATCCCTTGTTCAAAAGGTAAAGAGTCTATGAAATCAACATAAGTATAAATCCGGACTATGAAATCAAGAATTTTAAATTTTAGAAAAAGAAAGAGAAATTTTAAAAGAATGACGATAAAATCCGAATCATCTGCTTTAACTGAATAAATTATGTTAATTTAAAGAAATGAACAACAAAGCAACAGCAATCAAACACAATGGCAACAAAAGCCAATTTCTGAATAAATATAGGGAAGTAGGAGGCTCAGCCCCAAAAGGATTGCGTAGCAATCCTCTTAGGTTTGCTATGGAAACCCTGCAGTAATTTCTAGCTCTCGTAAGTTTTTATCGTCGTCTAGAGGTGAATTTGGAAGCATGAACCTGCGTGCCGATTGGTTAATTTCTTGTAAGCTGATGACCATGCTCGATTAGATGCCTATTTTGTTCGTTCTTTCTGAGAAACAAAGGATGAAAACCAAAATCATTTTTCCTTCTCAGGACGGATGTATAGACTCCGTATAAGGAATTCATGGTTCTTTTTTTGAGGTACCTTTATCTTGTGTCGTATGGTCAGCCCACTATGTTATATAATCTGAAATCCTAGATACCTGTCATAGCATCCATAAGTTCTGTCAGAACATTTGAAAAACTGAGAACTTCCGATTCGGTTATGATTCACACCAACTAACTTAACCGCGTCCGTCATATTGACATGCGTCGAATTATCGCATTTTTAGGTTTATAAACTAAAATTTAGTCATTAATTAAGTTTATAATTTGACGCAAAAATTACGTAGAGTCCATAAGCATCTCAAGTATTCTATGCCTTCTTAGATGAATGAAAACGACAACCCCTTTCCAAAACAGGAGGGGTCATATTATTAGATAGCAAAAAAAATGCTATCCTTAATGGGTTAAAGGAAAAGCAACCACGCAACAATGGTGGCCTCAGAACCTTCTTTAAAATAGGCCGCCTCATTACGGCGTAAATCATGCAGCTGGCTTTCCGTATGGAGAACTATCATCAGGAGAAAGGACCATTATTTACCGCCTTGAAACAGACAACACGCTACTGAATGTTGACTTTCCTTCCTCTTATTCGAGGTAGCTCTCTAGTTGGGTCTCAATATTTTAGATTATTTTAGACGAGTATTCAAATGAAAGGAAAATGAAACAGTATTTAGAATCGCTAAGTTTCAAAATTTACAAAAAGAGGAATTTCTTAAAATCAGCTCCATGAATTAAGTTTGTCACTGCAATTAGAAATCCTCTTTAATCTAAACGACGAACTTCTGAAAACTAACATCGGTTATTGAACCTACTTTTTCGGGCATTAATGGGCGAGTTTTCTGTTTTGTTTTTTTACATTAAAATGTGGTAACTACGTAATTCCGGTGTAATGCTAAGTCAATAGAATCTTCAAAGCGGAAGTCCAGGTTTTAATCCAAATAAACAAAGCAGAAAATTCCTCCATAACGAGTTATTCAAAGACAAAAAAAATAATTTGGTAAATATTTTGATAATTCGATTACTATCGTCAGTCTCTTAATATTATCAAAGTGCCAATGTGATGACATTAAGCTGCGTCTATTGTAACACTGTTAAAGGAAACCAACTGTTTTCAGGTTCTGGAATTCGTGGACTCTCACGGGGACGATGTCCTAAGTCTGGGTTCTTTTGCTTTGCTCCCGGAACATGTGGTTCGTTTAATCCTGTCGAGGGAAGAACTGCAAGCAGACGAACTGACGAAATTTCAAGCCGCTGCACACTGGAGCAGAAGATTCTGCGATACCGAACCGACTGCCGATCTCAGGGAGGTGATGTCCAATTTCCTCGAGTGTATAGAGTTCTACAAAATTCCAGCGGGAGTTTTGATGAGAGAGGTAAGAAAATTAGTTTTTCTAAAGTGTGCTTGAATGTAGCCTCATTAAATTCCTCAACTATTTTGCGATGCAAATGAATTGAAAAAGAAACAAACATTGTTTCTTGATCATCAAAACAAGTTCGGAAGTTGAAAGGTTACTGCTTACTTCAAAACATTACGTTCTCTCGTTTGTATGGGATGGAAGTTAGGATAGTAGGGTACCGGGGAAATGTCGTTCTCTTCATTTCATCATGGTTCAAAATCACAAAGTCCCTCCCAAAATAGCACTAGTGTAGCGTCTTTAATCTAATTAAACCAAAAAAATTAAATTCTTTAAAACAATAAAAATTTTAATATAAATGTCGATGCTTTTTATTCACTTTAAACTGCTTACGCATCAAGAATGTAAACTACTTTAAGAGCTAAACTGTTAAACAAGTGCATACTTAATATTATTGCCCGACTTGACGAGCAATTTTTCCTCCACTTAAATTATTTAAAAAATTTAGTTTAACTTAATTATTTTATCATTGAATTTTTAATGTTGTAAAGGTTTTTATAATAAATATGGTATCCGTTTAGGAATTTTTTTATTCATCATCCTTTCGATGCAGTTTGACCTAACGCAGAAGGTAGTTAAGACATATGGAAACAGCTATGATTTGTGTTTCTTTGTAAGCTTGTTTGTAGTCACACTATATTCTTCGACCATTAAAATTATTCTTGAAAATTCGAGGATAAAACTAAAAATTGTTGCAAAAATGTAATGTCGCTTTCCTGCCTGACTAGTCTTATGTTTGGGAAGAGAGTTTTACAGGGGTAAGTATGGGATGGTCGGGACTGGACCCCTGACCTTGGCGACAAATAGATGATTCCAGAAAATGAGACCCTTTCCTTGATATCTCTATTAGGAAAGAAAATACGCTTGACTGTACGAGAAAATTCCATGTGACGTCACGGCCTCTCGGGGAGAGTATTTAAGGGCTGCGTTTGGATCAGAGAGGTGGGTTGATCCACTGGATCGACTTGGAGTTTCGTCTGCAGTGCGAGCTAGGAGGCCTGTGAGCCGAGAGCTGTTGAAAGTGCTGTTATTCTCGTTATTAGTGATTTGCTGACTGTTTGTGTTGCTAAATCTCAAAGTGCTAAACTGTTATTACCTATGAATTGTTGTCTGTTTACGTTGCTAATCTGTGCAAGATCTATTGTTACCTGTGCTACGTGTTTTTCTGCAAATTTGTGAATAAACCTTCATTCTCCATTATCCTGCGTGTTGGACTGTTTACACCATACACCGACAGGACGATTTTTGTAACAATATTAAGGAGAATCAACACATGACGCCATATATGGGTATAGAATCGAATATGCATACGCTAAAAAATGGAAAATTAGTCGATAACTTTCACAAAAATTAAAATTGTATAAATACTAAATAGGTTTAATTATATAACAATAAAGATATTTGAAAATTACTCGTATTGATTTTCAAGGCTTATTATTTAGATGCAGTTATGCAACAGGGAACTAACTACCTTTTAATAGACTTTGAATCCACCGTTACAACCTGCAACTAAGTGTGTAAAATTTAAACTACTCTAATCCTTTACAGAAAAAAGATTGCTTATGATAGGTTATCAATTTTGGAAAAAATTCAATGTTCGATTTTTTTCTAAAAATAGCCATATCTCCAAATGCTTGCCAATAGCATAACTGTGTCCATTTACAACAACCAGTCGAACCAAAATATATAGGGGAGAGTGGGGTAAAACTGGGTACCCTTGATTCTCGCGCTGTTTTTTCCTATCTAACAGACAGATATTGAATTACACTCTACTAATCAAGAAAAAAGAACAATCATAGAGGCGTGTTGTAGCTGTTGAATTCACTGCACCTGTGAAGGTTTATTTGTTTTAAGACGTCAATTATCTAATGTTCGTTTGATTTTAAACTATCCTTACTTAAAAACCACTACAGTTATAAAAATTATGTTTAGTCCAGCTTATTATACGTTTACTAAGGATTTATAACCTATCAAACAATTCGTGGTTCTATCCAATAATTCGTGGTTCTATTTCGTTTCTCATAACCTCTGCACTCTGGGTAAAACCAGGTACTCCAAGTGGCGTAAGGCCGGGACAGTCAGTATTGATGATTCCTCCAATTAAGATGATAAAAACATATCAGATGCTGATTGTTTATATTTCAATGATGTATTTTCTAATTTAAATAAAGAAAAAGGGTTAATCCAATGTAAAAATTGTCTTAGCTGTGCCCACGAAAGCTGCAGTGGCGAGGAGGAAGAAGACAACTGTTTTACATGCGAATTTTGCAACTAATATTCTTAAATTGTCATATAAAGTAAAAATGATCGCAACTTAACCACTGAAAATCGAGTTTTCCTAATTTCCCATAACGTTAACATGTGTACCCGGTTTTACCTCTCAGGCCTTCGAAACCTTAGTTACCCGGTTTTACCCCACTTTCCCCTACAGGGTTGCCACTTAAATTAATGCCACCCCTCTTAACTTCAGAAGGACGACAGCTAAAGTCATGAAAAGTAGTGTCTAGGTATAGTAAAACGTCTATGCACTGTGCGATGAAACGACTTACAATGCAACTGGTGGCAAACTTCGGAGTCAAGTTTCTATCTCGAAAACGGTACAAAATTGCGAAAAAATGTCAATTACAAAGTTGCATAGAGCGTTATAGATTGAGCACAAAAAGACATCTTGTGCACATTAATACGAAGAACAGAACGCTTAAAATGCACATTTGTTTGTTCTCGCTTTCCGAAACTGTGACGTCTCAAATCGGGTTAAAAAGAGAAAAACAATTAGTTATCAAAAGTTACCTTTATTTTCGGCGTTCAAAGTGTTCTCCGTCGTCTGCAATACAGATTTGAGACCTTGTTTGAATTTCACTTTGCAGAAGTTTTAGCATGTAGTTGGTGCGCTAGCACAAGCAACAGTAATGCGTCATTGAGGTCCTGCAATGATGGCTTAAAGGTCTATACACCTGCTATTTGAGTTATTCCGACAGGAAAAAGTATAATGGGGTCATTTTTTGCCCGAAAAATAACATTTTCTCTTTTTGTTCATGTATTGTGAAGTCATAATTGCGGAAAATTCGTGCAAACAAATGCGCAATTTAAGCTTTCTGCTCTTCTTATAAATGTACACAATGTGTTTTTTTTTTGTACTAAATTCGATAGCGCTCTACAACTTTGCAATTGACATTTTTCCTCCATTTTGTACCGTTTTTGGGATAGGAACGCTAACTCCAGAGTTTCCCACCCGATGGCACTGTAATTGGACTCATCGCCTAGTGAGTGCATAGCCATTTTACTATACCTAGACACTATTTTCATGACTATAGCTGCCATCCTTCTGAAGTTAAGAGGGGATGGCCCTTTTTTAAGTGGCAACCCTGTATATCGGTACGCATTTTACTTTTTTACATTACATTACACCACCTGCATCCCCGTGTTTAGAGCCATTTGGCTCCTTTCCGGTTAGGATGGATGGAGATGATTTTTATTTTTTAAGAAAGGACAAAAACATGTAACAGGTACAAAAACAAATAAAAATTAAAAAGAAACATACACTGGACAGAACAACATAGAAAACAATACAAAATAGGAAAAAAATACGTAGAGAGAGAGAAAAAATCATAAGTAGCCGGAAGTGTGTGTCAGTCTGGGTGGATGAGTGCTCAATTATTATCCTCTACAATGAGATTGTTCACATGAAACGCATTAGGAGTCGAAGTCGGGTTCTTGATAAATTGTTCGTTAGAATATTTTTCAACCACTGTAATTTAAGTGACACTGTTGGAGTTTGGAAATGACAGGAGAGGGACGCATTTTACTTAGGGGTAGAAATAATTTAATCTAATTTAAACAAAAAGAATCTTAAGTTATTTGTATAATGTTTTCAAATTTAGCATAGGAGATCTCCAAAGCAAAAACTCATACATATAATTCATTTGAAACGCTTTAAAGGAACTAAGGATGTTGGGGAAATTCCAAGAGCAGAGTGCAAATATCCATAGTCTTAGACAAATGCCTTCGAAATCATTACAGAGGCTTTTGGATGTGAATCTAATTCGTAAAGATCCTAAAATTAAATAAGGTTCACAATTTTTAGAGCATAATTAATTTACATATGCAAAAGCATTGACAATAAAAATACGACATTTTTAATCGCGTTCGTTGCTGTAAAGAAATTTCAATATGCATAACTGTCTGTCATTAAAGGAAAATTATTAACCTTTACATTTGAACTTCAATAAAATGTAAGTATTATCCTATATTCACACCGGCAGAGAAAAAAGAACGTTCGGCTCACACTGTGCGGAAAAGATCTGCGTAGAAATTTGAATGTATAGCGATTGATCAGATCGTGCTTCATCTAAAACGATAAGATTGTCTAATTACGAAACTTACCTTACCGGTGCGCATGTAAATTAAAAATGCTTCCAAAACAAATTGTGAATAACCAATTTCTCTTGATCTGAAACTACTCAGTGTATCGTGTTCATTAGTACTCTATCTATTATTTATCAATCTATCTTGCAACCAATCTATCAACTCTATCTTGCACTATTTTTCATCGCGAATCATAGCATCGAAAATTCCTAACAAAAAAGGCAAAAAACAGGCGAAATGAGGTTCATGATGCAAAGTAAATCTAGCGAGCTGTCAATCTTGATGATGCAGTTAGGAGAGAATATTTTCGTCAGCACTTACTCCTCATCAAGCAAGAACATTAGCAAATTATAAAACATGTACGATGTTAAAAAATAATCGAGAAATGGCGTAAATCCTACTGAAGGGTTGGGAATATTTTTTCGTCAACGATTCCAATATGGCAGCAGACTGATTCAGAACATGTCAGTCGATCTAATTGACAAAAACAATAAAAAGACAACCGTGACTACGAAGGAATTCGAGTCGTGGTTTCTAATTTTTCTCCAGTCTTCTTCCAAGCGTCGTCTTTTTTTCTATTACTGCAGTTCTTATCTTTCAGATGATTAGCTCTGGACAATTTTCGTGCAATTCATCCAAACAGATTCCTTTTTTTTGACTATCTATACCACACGAATACTCCGAACGAATCATCTATGGTACGTCAAGTCCATCGACTAGTACAGAGGTTCCAACCTGTGGTACACGTACCCCTCGGGTACGCAAAGGAGCATTTGGGGGTACGCGAAATCAAAGTTGTTAATGGCGGAAAAAAGAAATCATAAGGGAATAAAAGAGTTAGGGATTTTCGTTTCTCCAAGTAAATACTTGTTATTTAATAATTATACCACTTGAATAGTTGATTATTAAGAAGTGTAATTTTTAGCTGTTCTTATAATTTAAAACGACATAATTACAACATTAATTTCATTTGCTTTGCCGTTGAACTAACACCATTGAAAAAATGCAATAAAATGTAAAATCAAAACTAATTTCTGCAAATGTTATTAATTCGAGTCATTTCACTTTTAAGCTAACCTTAACATTATTAATAAACATTTCTTTGCATAGACGAATGGTTGTGGTGTTGGGTGTATATGATAGTAGGGGTACGCGGAAACAAATAGAATAATCAAGGGGTACGCGAGGGAAAAGTCTTTGGGAACCCTTGGAATAGTAAGAGGATGAATGTGAGGCAGCATTACGAGTCGAGCGGAAGGGCAAGGAATTGTCGATAACAGAGATTGCCAATTTGTGTATGCGTACCCCCGGACTAATTAGGGGAATGCAAAAATAAAGTTTGTAATGGCTGAAAACATAAGGGATTACACTGAAAAAATAAAGTAAAGAATTTTGTTTCCCCTAGTTCTTATGAAAAGCGAAAATTATGCGTACGAAAGTTTTCTGGGTAGCAATGAGAAAAGAATACCAATAACTCAGTGCTAATGCAACAAAATATTTAATGCCTTACACGCTTACAGAACTTGTTGAAAGAACATTCTCGTCTAATGCGTATATTAATAACAAATATCGCAGTAAGCCTGAGGTAGCTTCGTGCATGATATTATATTTCTCTTCATTTGAACCTAATTTTTTAAAAGTCAGCTCCATGAAATAGACTCAAATATTGCGGTGAAATTGTCTTTAAATAATTGATTACCACGATGAGTTATTAACAGCTTTCTTCATAAGTTAATGCTAAATTATTTCAGTTCTGTTTTCAATTCTTAGAAAGTGGAATTAATACTGTTATAAAAATGGAATAAAATGTCAAATGAAAAATAAATCCTACAAATGTTATTAATTCGAGTCGTTTGACTCTTAAGTTAACCTAAGCTCCTGATATTATTAATAAAAACTTCTTTGCACGAAGGATAGTTGGGAAGGGATGAGTGTGATAGTAGTAGATACTTAAAAATAAAAAAGACTAACAAAGGGTACGGGAGGAAATAAAGGTTGGGAACTGCTGGGCTAGAATATTCTAGATTTTATTCGCGAGACTGTTTTGTTACGCACTGTTTAAAACCGGCTTTTAGAGCAGAGTTTCCCAACCTGTGGTACGCGTACCTCTGGGGTACGCGGAGGATCAGTTAGGGGTACGCGAAAGCGATCTTGGTAATGACGGAAAACACAAGACATTAAAGAATATTCTAGAATTTTGTTTGCTCATGCACGAAAAATGAAAGCGAAAATTATACGAGTCCGAAGGAAGAAGTATATTAATTTCTAGTAATTAATAATTAATTGTTAGCTCTCGTCATAAGTTAATGCAAAATTATATCAATGATGTTTTCATTTGTTTTGACATTTAACTAATACTATTTAAAAAGAATATGGAATAAAATGTAATTGCAAAAATCAATCCTACAAATTTTATTAAGTCTATTAGAATTGTTTGACTCTTAAACTAATCAAAGCCCTTGGCGTTATTAATAAAATCTTTTTTGAACTGAGGATGGTTGGGGAGAATATAACAATAGGGGGTACTCAAAAATAGAAAGACTAATCAAGGGTTAGGCGAGTGATAAAAGCTTGGGAATCGCTGTTTTAGAGAAATAAGTTACTTGATGTAGTAAAAAGTTTTATTATCTGTGGATATATGATCATATTTTTCTTATGAAAATTCCAGGTTCACCCCGTTGGTGTAGTCCCTGACCACGTTATTATGAACGCCCTAGCCTACCA
>BGPR01038681.1:0-14609 GCA_013235015.1 Araneus ventricosus | reverse complement strand
ATTTAAGAAAAACTGGAAACGCCCCCTTTAAACCCCTTGTACTCCCCTCGCACCCCCACGGTCGGGGACTTTTAGTATGTCGTTTAGGACATTACCCCCAACAATTGTGTCAAATTTCAAAACTACATCATTTTCTTTTTCTATTTTTCCTTCGTTGACTGGACTAATAAATCATATTGAATCTCTACTTTTTCCAACTTCAACTGCATTGTAATTTTTCTAATATCTTATAAAATTTAACATAATGTAATTAATTTCAAATTTATTTTTTCTGTGTCTTCCTTGCACTAAAGACAAATTTTGAAATTAATTGCCATTTCGTCTTTTATACACGGATGTAAAATCATTTCTGAATGTCCAATTACTTTTTTCTTGAATGATGTGAAAATAACATTTAAATATTTTTAGAAAATATAAGTTAATTGTATGCAGTTCATCTGCCAAATTTTAATAATTTAAATAATAACCCCCAACACTAGTGAATTTTTAATTTCTCTGCAGAAACTCAAAAGGTAAAATTCATGGCTATTTATATGAAACTCATTCAAATAATTCTGCATCAATGTGAATTGCCATTTTTTACAACAGTAAACTGTGACAATACAAAACTGCGAACTACCTGTTATCCTGAGAAAGTTTTTAGGACGCAGAGTGAAGAGAAACAAAAAAAATTTGAAAAGAAGAGCCTATTGTTTGGTTAACATAAAAATGAAACAAAGAGATTTTATGTTAAACTTAAAAATTTCTAAATTAATTCATCATGTGCGATAGAAACTATTAACTTTTTCTTGGGAACCTAGGTTTCTCATTTTTCTATCAATTTTATTGAACTTCACCTTCAAAACGACCAATCATAATGCGACATGGTCCTGGTTTTATGTTACGGTACAATATAGAAAACGTTGCAATCAAACTATTGATATAGTATAAAAACTATTGAACTTATATTGGTATTTCGAGTCTTTCCATATCTATCATTTGCTGCACTCTTTAAAAAAGTGCTTTTGATAGACTACACAAAATTATTTTCCTCTTTAGCGAAAGTGTGTATACAGCAAAACCTCGATTAACCGAAATGATCGGGACCGGACCTCCGTCGGTAAATCGAAAATTCCGGATAAAAGGGAGCACTTAAAAATGGCGGTGAGACAGCAAAAATTTTAACACTGGGTTTTAAACATGCACACAATAATTAAATGTGATGTTTTTAATTATATTACTATAATTATAAACAATAAATTTGTTCAATAAATGTCACACAAGTCAGAAAATGCAATGTAAATGTTTATGTGACATACGATACACACTTTACGTTGGCTTAAACGGAAGTTTGCTCTGCCGTAAGCATGACTGACGTCGTTTAGCCTCTCTGTCCCGAAGTTGTTTCAATAGCATAAGTTCTGTAGAATCAGAGTCAGTCTGTTGCTCCAACCACATTAGTCCTTTAGCAAAACATTCAAAAGCATCGGAGCTGCCCCAACTGTTGATACTCCGACACCAAATTCTTTTGACAATTTGGTTAAAGACTCACCTGCTTCATTTCTGCTCACAATTTGGAACTTCTATCACACAATTAACAAAACGCGTTTTTGTTTAGTTGGTTCCATGGCATAAATGAATGTTCTATTCGGTAAAGCCAACGCTTCTGAGTCGGACAGAAAGTAGCCAATAGAAAGGCAGATGGTCTTGGAGACGAATGGAATTAACGACAGGAGGGGGATGGAGGGAGAAAGAGATAAGATATCGGCATGTCGGCACTGCCTTCAGTAGGACTAGCTGCCGTCGAAGGTGACCTTGAAGTGATATTGTTTATTTGCAAAAAAAATAAGGAAACCGACGTCGGTTTAACGAGGTTCCGGTTAAAAGAGTTTCAGATAATCGAGGTTCTACTGTATTATGAAGAAAATATCAAATTTTAACAAATATTACAGACACTATGCAGGTTTTTTTTTATATTAATTTATCTAGAATTGAAAAGGTGCAGTTTGAAGACAAATAGAAAATTTTTTTTCTATATTGCATGCCAAAAAATAAATAAGCCTTAGCATAATATGGTATAATATACGCCTAAAGGTACTCGGCGATGATTATTATTTTTTCTCTTAGAAGGTTATCGTATAGTTCCTGCTTCGTGAACAAAATAAAGTAGCTGATTATTTTCCCTCTTATATAAAGAACTGCATCCTAAAATAGTTTCGTAGCAGTTGGATTCTGCATCCATTCATCTTTACAACAAGATGGAACTGCGTTATTTCTACAAAAGAAATGGACGGAAAAAGCGGCAAGTTGCTTCAAAGACCACTGAACTCTTTCTTTACGTAGTACTTATGAAAGCTAGGAAGTCACTCAACTGTGACTGCATTGAAGAAACCAAATTTATTGCTTCATCTCCTTTATTATCCATAAAATTTTTCATGGATGAAATTGGTTGGATATATACACAGATATTCTGTAATGATGTAACTGAGAATAAGCAATGGTTTTTTCGTTCATATTTATTGAACATTATAATGAAAAATTTATCTTGTGTATCATCATATGAAACATCGATTATCTAATATTTTTTCACTCATCCATTACTGTTTCATATCGTCAATATTTAGCGTTTCTATATTCACGTACTTGTACAAAAATTAAAGAAAAAGATTCAACAGAAATGAATAAAAATTTAGATTTATTTTAACTAAATTTTAATTTTCCTAAATAAATGGAAGCGCTGTCCTTTTATGGCAATGACTTTGCAAAGAATCGTGCGCGAGAGTATTTAGACCGAATTCAGTAGATACCTGAAATGAGAGAGCATTTAGGTTATAGTATAACAGAAATGTAAAATAATAGCACATTTCAAGAAAATATTTTTTTGTAGGTTATCCCGACGTGTCGATGCTAACGGAAGTTATTTTGACATCGCACTGCAATTTTGAAAAATGGCTAGATGGAAAGGACGGCAGCTGAATCTACGGTCTCTTCGCCGATGTTTTTTTCATGGAAATAATTCTCGAACATTTCACCCTCAAATTCTGAAGCCTAAACATTTGCACTGAGGCAATCGCGGTGGATTGAAGTTTAAAAGAATAGTATCGTTTCGATCTGAAAATAATCTAACACTATGCAGCTAAAAAGAATATAAGTATCGTCATTGTTTGAATCTCACAAAGATGAACAAGTTTTTGACAGAGAAAAATTCAGTAAATTAACAAATATGTGCAATTCAGAATGAATTTTATAATCATTTGAAAGTTTTAAAAGATTTGCTTAAAAAAATTTTATTCATAGGAAAAAAGATTGTAAACTTATTGGGAAAAATTTGAAAACATATATTAATAGATAGTAGTTATCACCTTGTACATAAGCTTGTAATTATTTAAATTAATTAATTGCACTTTAATGCAGAGTTTGGCATGTCCTCTTGGTTAAAGCAATAAAAGCGCTAAATAATAGCGGACAGTTTGAGGGTGCTAAAATTCAGCTGTGCAGCGTTTTTCAAATTTAATATAAGTTTTAAGAGTGATCAGTATGTGTTAGATAAAATGAAAAGGCATCATTTAAATGAAGGGAAAAATGGAGGTATATTAGTAGACATTAAGGATGGCAAATACTAATGGGGTCGAAAACAATCCTCCTGAAAAGTGTCGCTTTAAGGACACGCAACCCACATTTTCAGCAGTAATTTAGTTATTAAACAACACGTTGTGTTTATTTGATGATGCATCTGTAACCTACCAAAGATATGTAGAAGTATATGAGCCCGTTCACTTTTGAAATAATTCAACGATGTTTATTAGAACTGTTCCGTCAAATATGTCACTAATGCATGAAAACTTTTAGCCATATCGAACGTTTCAGGTGACAGAAGAATTGGAAATACGAAATGGGACGAGCTCATTATTATTTTGGAAACTCATCACAATTGAAGTTATTGTACACGTGTAGAATACCTGAGCCTACCACAATTGCTACACGCCAAACGATCACCGCCACAGGAGAAAATGAATAAGGCACTTTCGGAAGAATACCGATTTATTACACAAAGTCAAAACTAATTGAAATGTTAGTTATGCCAAGATCTAATAAAAGTCTTCAAGAAAACGAAATTTTCTCATTATTTTTAACGAATTTAAATAGTATGATTTTCAAAAATCAAGAAACTGCGATGTCGCACTTCATAATATTATTTAAAAACTCAAAAGCATTCATCAGAATGAATGATACTCTATTTTTTGTTTGATATCCAAGCAACTTTCGTCATCAAGCTTCAAGTCGGATATTTCATACAGTTCAAAGTTTTAGTACTCATTACTTCTTGTGTGAGTTAGATTTATTTTTATCATATAAATTTCATTATAAAAGAATAAAATATGTATTTGTCAATAATATTATTCTTATGGAAAGTAAGTCCCTTAGAGGTAGGCAGTTGGGTGCTGTTTTTGTTTTCATTATTAGGAATTTTTGTATTAATATTGTGCTAGGTCTTAATGAAGCTTTACTTTTAAACTGGCAAGTTAGAAATGTCTTTCACTTATCACCAATGATATAAAAAGAAGGATCTTTGAAGATAATTCCAATGCATTCTATGCAAATGTCTGTGGTTTTGAAATCGTGTGAGAATGTTACTTTTACCGTCATTTTGTTATGTATATAAACCCCAATGAATAATTAATTAAAATATAAATTTGACAAAAATGTTAAATGAGATATATTTTTACCAAGAGAGTTATACTATCTTATATGAAATCCCATTAGAGCGAACGGGGTAAAATGCTAATCATCCACTCCGTGAAAATCAGAAAAACTGCAGGTTAATTTATTAATATGCATGTCCCATTCTGTTTTATTAAATTTAAACCAATATATACTTAATTCACTTCATGCAAAAATAAAGCTCGTCAAATACCAATTATGTCTTATGAAACGTATAAATTAAGGATATATTTCTTTTACATTAAGAAAAAATACTTTTGGCATGATAATATCTGTTTACATATGACTTAGATGTTAATTTATGCTTAAGATAAATTGAGTGAATTATTAAATACACCAGGGATGACACGTATTCGAGAACAAATTACTTGATAATAATCAAGATTAGAATTTATAGAATAAAATCTATAAAGGTACAATAAATTGTTAACTAATAGTTTCAACAAAGTATAGAGTTTCCAGGTAATTTGAGATAGTGAATGTTAGATAAAAACATTAACGTAACTTGTCATATATTATTACTCAAAAAATCTTAACAAATTTAGACAGTATATAATTTTTTTATCATAGTTAGATGATTAAAAACTATAAATTTCTTTTCAAACCATGAAATGCAATACTCCAGTAAAAAAGCATGCTCTAGAAAAAGTTTCGTGTTTTATAAGTAAATGAAAAATAACACTTTAGATTTCGAAGTTAATAAATCATTTTTTGAAGGATTTTAAAGAAAAATAAACTAGGAAATTGTATATGTTTCAGTCTTTATTTTTCTTTTATATATAGGAACGCAAAAATGAATCCGTCCTCGTGAAAAATAAGAAATTATACTGTTTAACAAAATTAACTTGAAATATTTCACTCCCAAAAGTAATTAGATCTTTGATGAGTAAGCCTAAAACGTAAAACGAAAGAGTTCCTTTTTTCAAAGGTGGCATACAATGAAATTTTACTCTGGTTTACTTTTGGGAAAAAGCCTCATTGTTTCTACACTTTCGCATGTAGAGATATATAATTAAAATTCCGGAATTCGAGACCAGAATTTTATTAGAAAAACCAGCTGCTTCTGTAACAGGATGTTGATGGTACTACAAGATTTTTACCCTCAATTTACTTCGAAAATTTGAAAAGAATTATAAGGGCCTTCTTCTTTTTAATAAGGTTATTTCATACATTTTTATCGACATTTCATGGTCTTTGGATTTTAAATCTACGGTATTCTTCACTCGAGCATTTAAATACCCGTTACTCCCATATTATCTTACGAATGTGTCACAAGTTTAATTGAATCATTTTTAAAATAAAAGAGGAACAAACGTTCCTACTTTGCTAAATAGTCTTTTTTTTTTGCTTACTGATATTTCAGTTTAGAAGATTTATCATACGGCTTTTTATGCATATTTTCAATTCACAAATTAAACAATTCTCAAAAATAGTATTCATTAATTTTTTCCAGAAAAGGCTGTAGGGACCAGAGTGACAAATTTGCCACAAAGAAAACTTGATAGGAGGGAATGTACAGTCTTGTGAAGCGTTAATTTAGATTTCATTATCATTTTTTCGCACAGATGTCACTCTATTAGATTATTTTAATTTTAATCATTTCCACTCTTAGACTAAAATTAAATTCTTATGTAAGATATCGCGCCCGTATAGAAATCATTTCATTACAGGTGTAGTTGTTTTGAATCCTAAAATAAGGAATTATGGGAGGAAAAAGGAAAAACATTTTTTTTTCTGGAAGGCAAAATTTTGCAATTTATTCTGATATTGAAATTTATTCCAGATATGCCTAGTTTGGGGCCTGTAAACAGCGAGTTTTCGCTTTTCATGCATATATCTGCTTACCATAGTTTAATTGTTACGCTGCATACATTTTGAATTCATTTCAATTTGCTCCTAAGGATTCATTTATTTAGAAATATAAAAGTGTAGTAAAATAATTTAAGGAAGCTCGCAATAATGTAAGGAAGAGAGAGGACGTGAGAGCTTCCATAACATGCTTTCGTGAAAAGCTTCCTTTTCAGGATATTCGTGACTATGCTGTCTATATATGCTGTTTCTAAGCGTATAGCAAATCCCAAAAATGTGGTCTATAAACTTTGGGGAAAATGGCAGTGTTAATGAAGGAGTGTGGTTGATGTGGAAAAGCACAACAGGAAACATTGCAAGCTTCTGTAGAGCCACAGTAGCCTAATGAATGCTTTCGGTAGGTGGATTTCCATGTTTGAATCCCGATTCAACTGAAGATCCGTCGTGTATTGGGCTCATTGCACGTTAACTTATAGGCCAATTATCCTGCAACTGATGCGGTGCGGGTGTTTGGAGAGGTGGGGAGAGCTCAGGTTTTGCCCTCGTCATCTCACAATGATTCAAAATTACGAAGCCCGTCCCAAAATAGTCCTCGTGTTTCTTCAAAACGGGACCTTTATATAACTAAATTGAAACTTCAATTCATATTTATTTCATGTTGCTATGGAAACTTTGTATCTCCAGTGATATTTTTTCTTACCCTCGCTGTTTTTCGTGTTGCATTCCACACACAAAACAATATCGACCAATACGTCGATATAGAGTGAAATATGAGGATCACGCCAATACAGAACAATATTTTCTGGAAGAATGTCTTTTTATGAGCAGCCCAGACTGCGAGTCTTTCATATCGAAAATATAATCATTCACTAGGGCAACAGTTAGTCATGTCATACTTTCAGCCTCCAGTGACATCTAAATCAAGTGAAGACTATCACCTTTCTTTATTGTTTTGCTTATTTTCTTTTCAAGAAAATGTAACTTGGTGAAATATTTTTTTTAAAAATGACTTTAAAAAAAATAAACAATTAAAATTTGAAGCTGTTTATATATAAATTTGTCTTTGTTTCATTTATAGAATATAAAATAGAAATAAAAGGAGAATGTGCCTTTTTTGTGAAAAAATAATCTTGGTTCAAATATTTATTTTGCTAAAGATAGCGAATATTTAGTTATGTTTACTACGTTTCTGATTTTTTAAAGTTCGGCTTCAAGGTAATCATTACGATTCTGAAACACTATACATGCAGTCTATGCTGGTTTTTTTAGCTACAACAAATGATACTTAATTTTGTTAAAGAGAGTTCATTGAATGGATCCGCTTAAAAATATTAAACTTGTATATTTGTTGCATTAATATCTGGACATTCATATACCATTACATCATGATGCAAAATACAACACTTCGATATCAATCGAAAGCATTATACATAACCATGGTAACTATTCATGTTACCATGCCGCTGGTTTACACTCCAAACAAAAAAATCGTTCTGCCTTAAAAATGCTGGAAACCCTGGTTGAAAAATTTTAATTACAAACAATCATTGAAAACGATTACTTAACTTACAAAACTTATTTAGGGAAAGTGTCTGTCCTTACAAAGCTTAGTAATTATTAAACTTTAATAATAAAAGCAACATTAGCTCTTGTTAAAACGCTCTTGTTAAAGAGCGTCAAGATCTTGCTCTTCTTAAATGGTATTTTTAAAATAGAATAAAGACTTTCAAAAATATTTTGACTAAATTCAATTATTTTTATATTTAAAATAATTTATAAGCAAAAATAGAAATATTCCAAAAATTAATTTTCTACATGGAAAAAAAGATTTGCGTCAGAATAGTCATATGCATGATTAAAAACAGAAAAATTGCTAAGTGATAGAGAGTGCACAATGATAGAGATTGACAACATCGAGAGTAATATTTACCGAATGACGATAAACATCGCAAAATGAAAAACCACATATTACATTTGACAAAATATCGTAAGCCTTTGATGTAGCTAGGTGGTGAATAGATGTAGCTTCATTTTATTCTTACTGTTTTCAAATAACAACCAATAATCGATATTTTCAAACTGAGGCTTCAAAATAGAAAGAGCTGTTATTTGTGTTATACTTTTGTATTTTGATTTACCAAACTACAAACCTTTTCTTATCATTGTGATTTTCCTACACATGTTTTTTTCGATTTCGTAATTTTCTAGAACGAAGATAGAATAAAAGTTAACAAAAAAATCGGTTACGTAATTTCGAATGACAAGTAATCCATGTTCGCATGACACAACCGGGAGAGATTTCTTGATTAAGAAATTTCATTATAGCAAAAGCCCTCTTTCTATCCTTGAGACAAAAACAATGGGGAAAAATGCCATTTGCATATTAACGATGCAAACTTGACGAGTAAAAAAGTTGTTCCAATAACAAGAAAAACGCAGTCTATTTTTAAACCATGGATTAAGAGAAATTAATTTCGCGTAGGAATATTTTCACAGCACTCCAATTTCCCATTTTAATATCAACAACCTCCTATGATTATTTTATTTTTGAAAAATTAAATCTGAGCTTGTATTTTGCATAGATTTCTGAGTTGTTTGGAGATATTATGAAACACCTTTCTTTTTTAAAATTTCCTTTAAATTTGATAAAATGAATGATATTTCGCATTAATAAATTTTATTTCAATTTATGTAATTTATTATTCAGCAACACCTACCTGTTTTGGCTATATGGTTTTTAGGAAATTCAAAAACTAAATAGTCATAAAGAAATTTTATTTGGGAAAATGAGTTCTTTTCAAATACAAACACTGTTACAAAAATCGTCTGGTGGGTGTAGGCGAATGCAGTCCAACCAGCAGGATAAAAACTAAATGACTACTTATTTGACAAATATTCCAGAAAAGCAAAACATAGCACAAATAACAATATTAAGCAGCTCTTTTTAAAACTAATATCGTAAACATTCAGCAGATCACTAATAAGAATAAGTCACAGGACTTTCAATAGCGGTCAATGTCTAATTTCGCCAGCTTCAATGCTGACCAAACTCTAACTGATCACTCTTACTTTCAAAACCGGCTTTAATACCTTTCCAACAGGAAGCGAGGTCACATAGTAATATCTAGAAGGTTTTTGATGTTTCCCGCTGCTAGTGTAGATAGGATTAAATATCTTGTATTTTCTAGAAGTTTCGTTTTGTCGCAAAAGTCACCAAAGTTATCTCCAAGATTAGGATGCCAGGGAAACAACTTTGTAGCAATACTCATCGCGACCAAAGCTCCGAGTTTGACAAGCTCCAATGCGAGGATTTCTCTGATTTGCAAATGAAGTAGGGCAGTTGTAATTTTATGAGATATTTTAAAACCTTTTAGTAACATGATGATCTTTCAAAATTCATTCAAAATCTGATTCCCTCCCCTGGAACTCTCCTTACGCGTGTAAGCCAAATATACACGAAATTTACATTGTGGCCGAAATGCCATTGATTTATGGAAGCGTGAATATTTGCTTGTCATCACAAAGAATTCGTTTTCTACATCTCACACGTACTAAAATATTGCGACATCTTTTTCCATTAGACTTCAAGTAGATTGTAAGTTAGTAGTTATGAAAAATTATATCGTAATCTCGCATAAATTTTAGGAATCAGATAAACTACGAAACTGCAAAAATACAAATTAAAAATTCACTCTCAATGTTCGTTTCCGTAGCGTATAAGAAAGAACGGATTTCGTTTGGTCGTTAACTGCTAATAACTAATATACCATAAGTGTTAATAAATAGTAAAAACCCAAATATACAGTCAGCTACATCTTTTAAGTGATGTCCAAAAATTTTAAAACTAAAGTCAATTTTTTAAAAAATACTTATATTTTTGTATATAAAGTAGATTTTTATTTCAATTATTTTCAATTTTTTAATCCTTAATTTATAATTTATATACTATCGATATAAAGGAATGTCTGAAATTCAGTAATAGGAGGCGTAAATGGTATGGAATCATAATTTAGCTCAATTAATCGCTCCTCTAACGATTAAATTTTAAAATTATCAATACAGTGTATTCTCATAGAGAATCCACAAGTATAGAAAACTCTAGACCATCTCGGAGTGAGTGAAAAATCTATTACAAAATTTTATCTGTAAAAACATGAACAAAAAATTATGTAAAATAATATCTAATCGTTTTTCATTTTGAAAAAAAAATCGCATTCATATTACATGTAAACTATTATGTATCAGTAAAATAACTAAATGTGTTAAACTAAATGTATCAGTACGACGCTAGATGGATACCAGAAACTGAAGCTCGTGAAACTATCTAAGAGATGAGTGAAATAATCTAATTAAAATGTGTTTTTCTTTTGTTATGGTTTTCAAATTTCACACTCTTGCCAAGAGTAAAAAACTAATCAAACGACCACCACCTTGTTACCGCAACTCATTTGCTTTATAGCAAATTACGGTCTTCAATTCCCTTATTATGAATTCGATCCTTCTAGATGCAAAAAGTGAAAACAATGAACGTTTTTCCTTTACCAAAACGAAGTAAAATGCATCTAATTTCTGTTTCTTAGAACCCGAAACACGGTGCATTGTTTTTAATTGGAAAAATAGTTAAGCATTCAAGAAAACAAAAGCACGAAATAAGAAAAGAATACGTAATTACTTATAAAATACTTTGACATAATTACCTAGTTCAGACCAAGAAGGAAAGAACAAAGAAGAAACCGCCCTGTAAGATTTGAATAAAGAAGAAAGTATTTTTTTTTCTTCTTGATCTACTTTAAAAGAAAGAAAAACTATTTTTATCCGTTTCATTTTTTTAGCTTACACAGTAACGACTTAATTATTCTCTGGGCATAAAATTTTTCACATTGTTTTTAATGAGAAAGGTTCGTTACCTTACGTTCTGAACTCGTAATCTAGGTTTGATCAACGATTATGAGATCCAAATGTAAAATATTTGGAGTTTCTTCAAAATAATATGAAATATGAAAACTCAAATTACTAACATTTCTTCAGGATATAAATTAAAAGTATTCTTTTTCATAATTTACCTTCTTCGTGTTCCCAGAGTATATCATTGTTCACTATGCAACAAAAAATACAATGTTATTGATTATCACGGTTAAGTGTAACTATATATTTATTATTAATGAATCAAATTTTCAAAATTTTGTCAGCCTTTCTTTCAATGTATAAGATAGTTGTTGTTATCGTCTAATGTTTCATTTATATTCGCTTACCAAATATTTTCAAGAATTTGCAGAGCGATGCATAACACCGTTATATATATATATATATATATATATATATATATATATAATAATCTCAATTTTACTTTAAATTCTAACACTACGTATTTTAAAATCCAATTTACAATTTTAATGTATTCCAAAATCACTTTTCTTAAACTCCAGTTTCGTTTTATTTCCCACGCTGGAGGTACATTAAATGTCATGTTTTGCCATATTTATTACTAAAAGAATATTTGAATCGCTTTCACGCACCCACAGAAAATCATGACGGCAGACTTTACGCTAAAACTCTTAAGTAAATTGCTAAAAATAGCTAATATTCCCTTCACTTTCATCACGTGTCTATATGTTTTCTCTATGGGAGAGAACGCAGGGATTTTCTGCTCTCTTTTGACTTAAAACTTTCTTACGAGATGTACGTATATTCCGCCACTCTCCCATAATAAATGAAAAATAGCTCTTTTTCGGCCTTTTAATGACTAAAATAACGAAAACATTATATATATATATAACTAGCAGTACGCGCACGGCGTTGCCCGTGGGATCGGGATTTCAACAAAATAAAAAAAAAGCCCACATACAATTGCATAAATGAAAAAGTTTTATAAAAGAAAAAGCATAATAAAAAGTTTTAAAAACTAAATCAAAACAGAAATATATATATATTATTGAGTTGGTCCGCCTCCTTTTCCTCTCGACCGAGTACCGTTAAATCCAAATAATGTTAAAAAATTACAATGTGATATTTATTACACCGCGAGCAAAGTATGAAAGCCAAAGAAATAAGTTAAGACGCGCTTAAAAATAATAATCGAAGTCATGGAGTAAATACATCATCTCCTCGCAGAACGCGAAAGTAATGACGTCACCCTGGCCCTTCAGCCAATGAAATTGCCCGCAACGTTCCGGAGACTGTCGTGGGCGGAAGCTTCGCTAGAGGAAACATATCGTTCAACTACCAGGAAAAAATTAATTTTAAAAGAACTAAAAAAGATATTTTAACCATTCTCGTTTTAAATCCGACAGAACCGTTGCAGTTATAAGCTGAAAAAAATTAAAAATAATAGTGTTATTAGAAAGTCGGATGCAACAAATTTAAAATCAAAAGTAACATCTTGAAGCCAAAACTGGGTATTTTTAAAAAATTTCTCAAAATTCAGTAAATTGCGTTAGGAATTCAAAACTAACTTCATTAGAACGGAAATCGCGTGCTCTTTCCGATGGTCTATCTATTTTTGTCGTACAATTATTTGAAACCATTCTATTGAGAAATTAGTGCGAAAAATCAACCAAAACAACACAAAACATTAAATAAAAAAATTTCTAGATTAAAATTTAAAATTTCGGCTTCGAGGTGCATTCAGTCACCATTACGACTACCTGTGTGCCAAATTTCATGGCTGTAAGTGCGATAGATTCGTCTGGACATCGCAGACAAACACACACGCACGCACGCACACAAACATTGCCTTTTATAATAAGTATAGATAATTTCTTGAATGAAGATCATGGACATGTAATTACTGGAGATTTGAATATTGTTAGAAATGAGCAACTTAGAGAATTAATTAGTAAAGGTACAAAGCATCGCTTGGCTATAGCTAATAGTAATGAAATTATTAAAAAGCAAATTAAAAAAGATATTGAGAAATTTTTATTAAATACGGCAATTAAATTTAGTATGCCCCTAGAGGCATTTAGTGAATATAGACAAAAAAACTTTATTAGATCTTTTTAACTATAATCTTAAAACTAATGATTATATTATATATCCTGATATTAAAAAACAAATTAAAGAGTTGCAAACAGAATTTGTAATAGTCTATATAGACAAAGTGCCTAGTAACTTTGCTATAATTTGTAAATATTATTATAAAAAATACTCAATGATCATATTATTAACAGTGGTATTTATAATGAGACAAAATTGGGTGAAAGAGAAATTTGTAATAGAATTCAAGCCTTCCATTAAAAACTGGGAATTAATTTTATTAAAAAAGATTATCCTCACATCTTTCTTACTCCAAAATTTCACAAGAGTTCTCTGAAATTTAGAAGCGTTACTAATGGCTGCAATACTTATATCACAAAATCTGGCAAACTCTTGCATAAATACATACAGACAGTGATAGAGAATTTAAATAAGCAAAAAGATACAATTATAGTAAATAATAGTGTAGAGATATTAAATGTAATTAAAGATCTAAAAATAACCTGTGTACATACTTTTGACTTCCAGGATTTATTTAATATTACAGATATTGAAGATCTGATTAATACCCTAGTAAATATACATAAATATTTTGATCTTAAAAAAAATATTAACTTTAATAATTTTAAAAATCTTATTCATCTTGTTCTAAAAGAAAACTACACCTTTTTTGATAATAGGATTATCCATCAAATTAAAGGAATACCTCAAGGAGGTCCAGCTAGCAATAATTTAGCTAATATTTACCTTCACTACTATGAGAAAGATTTTACTAATTATAACCATTGCATAATATTCCGTTATCTAGATGATTTCATATTATTCAATAATGAAATAGACCTTAAGCCACATATGGACTTGTATCCTGATTATTTAAAAGTTATAAAAACTAATGAAAATGAATTAGCTGCAGAATTTACAGATCTAAATAAAAAAATTATGGATAATAAAATAGTAACAGATATCTATGATAAAAGAAATGCATTTAATTTTCAAATTAATAAATTTCCCTTTTGGAATAGTAATCTTAGCATTTCTGTCTTCAAGAATTTAGTGAAAAATTATATAATAAGAAATAAACATTTGGTAACAGACAATGATAATAGAATTAAGAACATAAAAAA
>BGPR01038680.1:3471-14610 GCA_013235015.1 Araneus ventricosus | reverse complement strand
AGTTCCAAAATGAAAGCCATAAACTTGATTGCCCGTAGAATTTAGATATCGCAAGTTTTGGCAATTTAATGTTCGATGATTTTTTATAACAGGAACTTGGAACATTCAACGAATCAACATTTTTTGTTCGTTCGCGTATTTTCTTTGTCGCTCTAAATTTCCAAGTTATAATTTTTTGGGTGTATTCAGCTACTTCTTTCACTTCTTTTTCTAACTTGTCATCGGAAACGAATTCTTCTATTTGTGAATCTAGATTCTTTAATTCGTTTGACTCAACAGCAAGCTGTTCTAACATTTCCTCTAATGCGTCGACATTTACATCTGTTTTCGTTAATTCTGTTTCAATAGCTTTACAAATTTTAGTAACAGATGTTCTTGTTACTCCCCGTTTCTTTTTTAACCTGCCACTTTTATCATCCATTTTTAAAATTGAACTGTTCGGAATTTATATTCAGTAAAATTCAATAATATATAAATTCAATAATAAATCAGTTCAAATTCTAATCTATATTTTTTCAGCTCTAAATTAAATAAACCACACCATTATGCCGACAGGGATGCCACTTAATATTACGATCAAAACATCTTTAAATTATAGGTAACTAACGCTTACCTTTGTTTTGGTCGTCTCAGGTTTTCTTCATACTGGAGTGGCTTTTATATTATCTGAAATCTCTTTATTATGTGGCAGGTATGTAGTCAGGGAGTAAATCTTTAAGAATGAAAATATTTAATAATGATTAAGTTTACATGACTAATTTTATATTTACATAAGTTAGAAAAAGGGGATTACAAAGACGCGCGTAGCAAAGTTGACCGCTAAAACCAAGAGTAAGCAAGGTAAACAAAACCCCTGGTGGCGGGGAAGGAAAGTTCTCTTCAGTTAATTTCAGTCCCTGGTGGTTTCCGACAACCAGTGATTAAACGTTGAATTCTTGCATTTTCACTCTCTTTAAATAAATTCAGGAGTCTAGTTTTGGAATCCGTATATTTAGTTTGGCTATCACTGCGTATGATATCCCATACATTTTCAACAAATTTGGGATCCAATTGCGAAATCAAATAATTAAATTTCGTTTCTTCGGCAGTGATACCGCTTATTTTGAATTGGGCCTCTACTTGATAAAACCATATTCCGGAGGAATTTTTACACTCACCTTATGCAACTCAGTTCCATCTGCTTTTCCGTCTTCAATCGACATCTTTTTGTTTGCAGGAACGGGTCACCAATATGTTGGCTTCTACTTATTTAAACATGAAAGAAGCAACATGAACTATGAATACTCCATTTAATTCAATTTATTTCTTTTTTTTCAAGAAGAATCTATTTGCAACGGAAATGATCAACAAAATTCTAAAAACTACATTTTTCTACTGTTGCCACAAAAATATGATGTGATGAACAAAATTAAATATGATAAAAAATAAATGCTTTAAATAAAAAGAAAACGATATTTACAATCAAATATTAAATGCTTAAAATAAAAAGAAAACGATATTTACAATCAAATATTAAATGCTGCGTGAGCTATAATTCAGCCACTACAGATGCCTAATTTTTTTAATAATTAAAAGGAAATTTAATTAAAAAAACTAAAATATCTACAATGAATAATGCTCGAATAATAATCGAATTACAACTCAAATTTTAAATTATATATTCAGTAAAACTTTTTTTCACTCTTCTAATACGGAATTTTGAGAAGTTAAGGTATGTACATTGAATGTTTTATATTATACAGCATAACCGAAAGCTTCATATCCTATTTTTTAAATATTTTTCTTAACACTCTTATAATATTTTTCATCGTATGCAAATATTTTTTGGATAAACTTTCGCACAAATGAATCCGTTAAATCTAGAGATTAACATTAGTTTAGCCCGATAGACCCCCCACCCTGGATTCGCCACTGTATATATATGTACAAAAAATGATGCAAATACTGAAAAAAGATACGATCAATAAATAATTTCAAAAGCAGCGATATTTTAGAAGTTGCTACCATATAAAAATGATAAAAAGGAATTAATTAAGAGCAATAAATTCTGTTACGTTTTCTGAGTAACCATAATCACGCGAGCACCGAGAGATTACTCGCCAAAATGTGAACTCCGAAGAGACAGGAAAAAAAAAGCCTTTTCCCCCAATGCTCAAGGTCGTTTTGATAATGACGTAATTTCAGACGTAAGGCGGGAAAAAAGATTTATGAAATTAAATAACATACGTTCTGAAAATAGATTTTTATTGCAGAGAATATCGGTTTTTGTTAACATTTAAAGAAAATTCTGTTCAAATCTGTCAAATGCTTTTAAAATACATTGGGATAATTAATTGCAAGACTATTTCACTCGACAAATAGCGAAATTTTGTTTACCTGATCATCTTATTTCTTATTAGCGCCAGATCGGCATTGAAACTATTTATTAAATATACTAAACAAAATATTTTGCATCTGCCTTCATAGACCATTCATGGTGTGATGAAATATCAACATTCCTCAAGTCTGTCCATAAGTTAGATTTATCCAAACTTTTGCATGCATCGATGGACAATCCCAATGTTAACTGGAAATTTTATGATCATTTTCAAGATGAGATAAAAAAGAATTTAGTAGGGACATTATATGTATCGATATCCATGGGCTACATATTATGAATAATTAGTTTAAACATGTAGCATCTAGTACTGACTGAAATGTAAATGGTCTTCTATCATCTATGTATTGATTGTTCAAAAATTCACCAGCTAGGAGGGAGGATTTTGAAAAAGTCTCGGAGTTAAAAAAAAACTCCCCCTGTAGTTTTGTGGTTATAGATGGCTGGAAAATGTACCAATTTTTGAGCGTGTGATAGAAATTTGGCCTAGTATTAAAAAATATGTTCATAATGTTGAAAATAATAACTTACTTAAAGTGAATAACAAAAGCTTCCATAATATAGCAGGAGCTGTGAAGGATGAATTGATGCTCATCAAGCTCACTTTTTTCTTAGCTGTAACAAAATTACTCTTGCCATTTCTAGAAATTTACCGAAGTGATAAGCCACTCGTGCCTTTTTTGCCACTGATATGTTGAAATTTTTTAAACAATTGATAGACTATTTCAATTTTTTAAAATCTGAATCCAAAAAGAATTTCTCAACCGCATGCAAGCTATGCCAGTTTGATTTCACAGAGGCAAAAGCTTATACTTCTCTCGAGAAGGTCAGTGTTGGATTTGTCGGTGACAAATTAATCAAAGAAAAGATAAAACATAAAGCAATTTCTGACAAAGAAGTTATGGAATTACGACATGACTGTAGAGGATTTACTACAAAATTACTTCAACCTCTTTTGGCTAAATCGCCAAATAGTTATTCCCTTGTACGGAATGCTTCATGCATATACCCATGAAAAATTGCCTCTGAGCAAGATAATTGCAAAAGTTCAATGAAACAAATTTTATTACATTTTTGTGGAAAAAAAATATTGTTACAGAAGAAGAATGTGATGCCTTAATGCTTCAATTTAAAGAGTTTTTAGAAACTACTGTCTTCAAGTACTTTCATCATTCAGAAACTTTGATCCAAAATCTGACAGACTAGACAGGTTTTTAAATGATTTTTTACTTCAAGATGCAGCAAATGAAAAGTTATGGAGAGTAATGAAAATTCTTATGATTTCATCACATGGACAAGCTACAGTAGAGCGAGGGTTCAAGGTAAATAAATCAATAGAGGTAGAAAACTTAAAAGAAGATTCTTATATTGCTCAGAAGCTCATTTTGGAGAATGCGAATAATTCTAATGATATTCACTCTACAATTGTTACAAAAGAGATGAAAAGGTTTGTCTCTTCTTTAAGGCAGAAATATATCCTTCCTTTGGAAGAACAACAAAAAATTGAGAACAAAAAAAAAAAAAAATTCGGAAAACAGTAGGGGAAAAAAGTAGATGAGCTTAACTATTTAAAATTTAAGAATAAGCTTTCCGTCAGGCTGATATCATAGCAATGGAAAATGAACCAAATACCCAAAGAACTGTCTAATACGGCAGAATCTTCCAAAAATATTTCCCTTTTTATAAAAGCAAATGCACTGCGAAGAAATATTTAGAAAAAAACACCTGAAATTAAGGAATTAGACAGTCAGATTTTTGAAAAAGAAAAATAAATCAACTGAAAAACAGAAATGACTATATCATTATTTAAAAAATATTCTTCATTTACTTAATTTCTTAAAATTAAAGCATTTTAATGATTTAAGTTAATATTTGTAAGGCCATTTTAATGCATTTCATTTGCTACAGAGTGGCATTAGTTCAATCATTAAAAATTTTATTGTACCCTGTACTTTTCTTTTGTATAATTTCCAGATATTTTTAATAGGACCGAAAACACTCCTGTGAAAAAGTTAGATTTTCTGTATATATTGATACTGTCTTTTTTTTGTGTGTTTATGTGACTTTGTACTTTACAGTATTCTTAAGTTTAAAGCCTGCCTAAGCTCTAAACATTAAAAGCTGAAAAGAAAATCTTGGAACATTTTAAATATAACTGAATTTTTTTTATATATAATTTATTGGTTTAAAGTATAAAATTTTTTTAAAAAAAATTGTTAGAATGTAATAAGTTGCAATTTGTTTACAAGTCAAGATTATTTACTATAAATATGAGCAACTTTTTGAACTTTTAAGACAGCGGTAAGTTTAATTGGCCCCCCCCCCCCAGCTGTGCCTATTTCTTAGTTTGGCAATATGCGTACATATTACAGACATGCGTGCATTATTTTAATTGCTGACATTTTTAAAAATGGGATTGGACTTAATTTGAAATTGTTTTTATATTTTTTGTATAATTTTTTTAAAAAATAGACTTAAATATGAATTTTTTACTTGTATTGTTCTTATGAGTTTAAATAAACTGTAAAAGCATCTCACTTGGTTGAAAGTCAATTATTAGATTAAGAAATACGGCTTTTAATAATATTTTATTTAAGTCCCTATAAAGTGCTTAGAAGGTGCTTATTTTTAGTTTGAGAAACAGAGTGGGAACCCTGCATTATGTGTAACTTAATATTTATGGTACCCTCAACAAAATCCGTTTAGATTTTCAGTTGTGGCAGATATTAAAGCATTATTATTTTAGTAGCTTTGCACTTGTTTATTGTATACATGAACCTTTCTATTGGAGTCGTATGAAAAACATAGCCTGCTGACTCGTATTCCATCTAACTGTGTGCTGTCTTATGCGGTACTGTAGCTTCACGCTTTTATTCCTCCTGGAAAATAAAAAGTTGGTGTAATACATTTTATGTGTATTATGTGAGGTTTTAAATTAGCATATTAGTTAGAATTAAACATGCTAGTAAAACATATAAAGAATAGCAAGTGTAATCAGTCAACAAACTGGATATATTATTAAATATCTTAGAGGGCTTTGTTCCACAAAAAGTTTCATTAAATAAAAATGAAATAACAGTTCATTTAGACGTGGCCAAAGAATGTGAAAAAAAAAATAGTAAACAGATAATTTCTGAGCTTTCATCAATAGAAAAATTTACAAATATTTGTAAAAACATTAAAAACGGTTCGAGTTTCAATGCAGTAATGAAAAGTATTTTTGTTAGCTATGGATAAAAAAAAAATTCCAAAAATGTCAAAGTTAAGGATGAAATTTCATGACTACAAAATTCGTGAAAAACCTCCTAAATATTTTGATTTAAATTCTAATTAAAATTGAAAATATTTTTCTCCAAGGCTCACATTCCCACCCTTCGAATTATAATTTGCCAAAATTGGCAGCTGTAGATCCAACAATCTGCCCTGTAGAACGAAAACAGACAGACACATTTCTCCTTCATTATTAAAATGTTGACTGCCAGCTACGAGATAATTCATACTTATCAGTCTTGTTCAGGACGCTGAGTACGACTTATAAAACTTAATTTGATTAAAATTGGCTCCTGGGATCGTCTTGGTAGTCAACATACATCAAAATTATCATCCCATCTGAGTGGTTAGCAGTTTGCGTAAAGTGTATGAATCTGAGCTTCTCAAACACCTGAATCAGTTTCTTGATAGTAATAATATCATCATCTCTGAACAATTTGGTTTCAGAAAAAGTTTATCCCCTAGTCACCAACTACTGCGTGTTACTGAATTGATTCACGATGGCTTTGCGAAGACTGAAACCACAAGTGCACTTTTTCTGGACGTAGCCAAAGCCTTTGATAAAATTTGGCATGATGGCTTGTTAGCTAAGTTCATCCGACGTAGCTGTTCAGCTCAACTTATCAAAATTATTCACTCGTTCCTGACTTCACGTAGTTTCAGAGTTCGAGTAAATAATATTTTATCCTTCCCGATTCCAATTCTAAGCAGCTGTACACAAGGATCCCTTTTCTTGCCTGCTCTTTTCAATGTGAAACGTTAACAACATCACAAAAACTCCCAGCTGTCATTTTGCAATATTTGTGGATGATACAGCAATTCTTACAAAGCATAAAGTATACTATCATCGCCATCAAAACACTCCAAAACTATGTGTCTCAGCTACAGCTCTGGCTCACTGATTGGAAAATTAAGGTACATCTGAGTAAATGCGAGTGCCTCTTGTTCACTAGAAGGTGATTAATGCATATTTTAAACCCCATCCAAATTTGTGGTCAGCCCTTCTCCTTTGTATCTGAATACAAATACTGAGGAATAATTATCATTTGATTCCCACATCCCAATAGCACTTATTAAAGCCAAAACCACGATTTTTAACTCGGAAGGTTAATTTCTTGAACAAACAAATTAGCTATTGAGCACAAGATTCTGCTCTACAAAGCAATTTTAAGACCCATCCTGCTTTACGGTTCCCCCACTTGGGGGGGGGGGACTTCCATCAAAAACCTGCATAAATTGCAAGTATTTCGAAGTGACCAGCTCATGAGAATAGTCGATGCTCCTTGGCATGTTAGACCTGTTAGCTCTTTCATCATCAAATGACGTTGAAGGTTCAGCAGAGCAAATATTAATCGCGTCAGCGGAATCTTAAAGACATTTTTGGTGTGAAAGACTTCTCAGAAGGCAACAAACATTACTGATGACAAACATTTATTGATGAACTATATACAGGTGAGAAACATTGTGGACTGTGAAAGTCACACGGCAAAAATACACAAACACACCGGTTCTTACTACTTACTGATTCACAGAGAAAGAATACACACTTATATTCACCCTTTCTGGGTGATTTACATATTCCCAATGCCATCCTGCACACTGGAAAATACCGAAAGAAAAGCTGATTAGTCGCTCATCAGATGATGTCATATTACTATCAACAACTTGTTTACACTTTTCCACTGTGTGAGATGGCGTCAGCTCGTTTATCCTGAAGTTGATAAGAATTTATGATTCTAATGCCAACAAGACCAGAGGTTCCCAAACTGTGGTAAGCATACCCCTTGGGGTACGCGAAATCAAGTTGTCAATGGCGGACACAAAAAAACATAAGGGATTATAAAAGTTAGAGAAGTTTGTTTCTCCAAGTGAATACTTGCTATTTAATAACTATATCACTTGAATAGTTGATTATTATGAAGTGTAATTTTTCAAAATCATTACAATACTGGTTTCATTTGCTCTGGCATTGAACTAATATTATTGTAAAAATTGAATAAAATGCAAACTCAAAAATAAATTCTGCAAATGTTATTAATTCGAGCCATTTCTTTTTTTAAGCTAACTTAACATTATTGATAAAAAATTCTTTGCATAAACAGATGGTTGAGGATGGGATGGGTATGGATATGATAGTAGGGGTATGCAGACCCCCCCCCCAAAAAAAAGTGAAGGGGTATGTGATGGGAAAAAGGTTGGGAACCCCTGTGTTAGACGCAGGGACATTCATAACGACCTCAAAATTGACCCTATTTTGGATTTTATGAAAATTATCTCTAAAAACTCCCAGATTCTCAATGAACTGATGCAATTGCCACCATACGACTCAGCCGTTCAGAGTTTTCGAAAGAGACCCAGAACAATGCTGAATTGCTCCTTTGAAAGTATACCGACAATTAAAAGACGTCGGGATATGAGCACAGCTGATGAGAATCTGGACACGTAATTTCCTCAAAATTCACGTTTCAGTCTTAAGTAATCCGCTACGTTCTGCAAATCCACGTTTTCACTGAGAGCTCAAAATTTCAATCTCAAAATTACCACCGATTTTCGCCTCACTTGTTTTTATTTCAGTCCATTTAAATCTAGATTAGCTTTTAAATTAACATCTTGTTGAGTTGCAAGTCAGTAACTTAAATGAAAAACACGGATCTGGATATAGGCCCCCCCCCCCCTTTTTTTCCAGATTATCACACCACACTAGCATCTTGCAGTTTCATCCAGCTAAAGTTTTAATCTAATCAAATTGGAAAGAAGTAAAATCTTCTTTGTGGATAGATGTATCTCTTTCCAATTTGTTCCGGAATAAGTTCAGGTCTCAGAGGAAAATTCAAATTATTAGACCGCAATTAGATGTTTTGCAATTTTGGTTTATTGTAACATTTGTTGCTTCAAAGTTGCTTATATATACATTAAATTAAAATCGACATAAAAAATGGAGAGTTTTGGAAGTTGGGTCGAAAACGGGGACCCCGAACCTTGCATTGCCTATGGCCTCGTACATGGCTTACTCCGACCCTGTATATACTGCTTGGCGACGTTACTATTTGATTCTCTGTTCTATTCTGCCAACAATATTGATCAGAAAGCAACCCCTGACTTCAATTCAAGGCCGTGATAGAAATGAAACTGCGTGATGAAATGACCCGAACATATGCAGAATTTAATTACATTTTTAGAATAATATTAGTTCAACGCCAAAGCTAATGAAACCAGTATTGCAAGTATTTCGTTTTAATTTATAAAGATAGCTAAAAATTACACTTCGTATTATTTCACCATTCAAGCGATATAGTTATTAAATACCAAGTATTCTTTAAAAGAAACAAAATTCTGTATATTTTTTAAGCCGTTATGTTTTTTGTTGCCACCATTAACAACTTTTATCTCGCGTACCCCCAGGTTGGGTACCTCTGTTCTAGAGCAGGGTTTCATAACCGTTTTTACCTCGTGCACCACTTGATTAGTCTTTTTATTTCCGCGTACCCCATACTGTCTTATCCCACCATCCTCCTCTGCAAAGAAGATTATTCTCAATAATATTAAGTGTTTAGGTAAGCTTAAAAATGAAATGACTCGAATTAATAATATTTGCAGGACTTATTTTTTATTTTGCATTTTATTCCATTTTTACAATAGTATTATCTCAAAGCCAAAAAAATTAAACCAGTATTCTAATAATTTCACATTAACTTATGAGTATAGCTAAAATTTACGCTTCGTAATAATCAACTATTCAAGTGGAAGGAAATTTCAATATGATTCTTGAGCTTGAATCATGGAGCCGAGTTTTATAAAATTGTGTTCAAATGAAGAAAGATATAATCTCATTTCTGGAGCTTCGTCAAGCTTATTTGCTACATTTCTTCTTAATGTATGCATAAGTCAAAAAGGCTTTTTCCACAAGAAACAGAATTCTGTAACTTTTTAAATCTTTTATGCTTTCCTGTGTTCGCCATTACCAACTTTGAGTTCACGTACCCCTAGAGTTACGCATACCTTAGGTTGAGGACCTCTGTTCTAGAGCAGTGGTGCACAAACGGAGGGTCGCGATGCCTCTGGGGGAGAGAATTTATGTGAGTCGTTAAATTGAAACAAATTTATTTGACAATATAAATTATAAGGCTTTTCTTGAAGAAACGTGGTTGGGGGGGGGGGGCCAGAAAAATTTTTTCAGAAAGTGAGGGCGGCGGAAATGAAAAAGTTTGCGCACCACACACGCAGTTTTTCATACTCCAAAGAGCTCCTGAAGAACGATTTTACTTTTGTGTTAATTAAAAGAGTTCCGAAGAAAAATGCATTTGATTTCTGATGTTGGATTATAAATATTCCGTGTAGAATCAAACTGATAAATATAGAGTTGTTATAATTAAAGTCTGCCTATTCAGTCAGTTTTAAAGCTCTACACGAAGCAAAAGTTCAATAGAATATTGTAGTACTGATGTGCTGCACAAAAGAAGAAAAAAGAGTGTAAGATCCTGCATAAAAATAGTATTTTGAATGGTAAAAGACATCACATTCAGAATTGAATTTCGATGCCATTTTTAATTAAAATAAAAAAAGACAAATTGAAATGAATTATTCAATGTTGCTTCAGTAGTAAAAAAAATCTGCTAGTCACCTCAGATATTGGTGCAGGACCTTCTATAGACGAAAATGTTAAAAAATGTTTCTTTCCTCTCCCCCCCCCCCTTTTCTTTCTTTTTTCAGTTTTCAGACATCGCATCACTTGTACTTCATGCTAGTGAAATTTTGTTTCGTTTGGAGAACTAGAACTGGCTATCAAATCTTGTCAGCAGGCGAAATTTTGTTATAACAACCCTGTATTTAATTGTATTCATTGAAAGAAGTTGGGCGAAGCTGCCTGCCTATACATGACCTGTCTTTGTTGGAGATGTAAAATAATGCTGAATTCCCTCCTTTTCTTTTCAGATGGCTTCTAATAATGACCGGATGCAGTTGAAATACAAGTTTTTGATTTCTAATAAGGCCACACATTTGGCTTTATATGTCTTCAAGAAACGCAATCCCTAACAGAAAATTATAACTTGTAAGATTTTGATTCATTTTTCGAAAACAATTTAATGAAGAATGTAGCGATGGAATCTTTTAGCGATATCAATGCAACGTATTTGGTTAGTGATTTATGTGTTAAAGGAAGTTGTAGTGATGGAATTTCACATATTCCAACTGCTGTGGATGAGAAGCATTTCATTTGTGATATATGTGAAGTAGAATTTTCGGAGAAAAGCCATTTAAATAAACATTTTCATTGTCATACGAAACAAAAGCTTTATTCTTGTAATATATGCGGTAAAGAATTTTTTCAGAAGTATATGCATGTTCATTTACGAACTCATACGAAAGAAAACCCCTATTCTTGTGATGTCTGCTGTAAAGAGTTTTCTCGTAAAAGTAATTTAAATGCGCATTATCGAACTCATACAAATGAAAAACCCTATTCGTGTGATGTCTGCCATAAAGAGTTTTCT
>BGPR01038679.1:0-10006 GCA_013235015.1 Araneus ventricosus | reverse complement strand
TTAATCAGCTGAAAATGACTTAATCCCTTAATTAAATTTGGCCAGACATAGACGTTTTACGAATTTCAAATGCTTGTATCGTGCGAGAGTAATAAATCACGATATCTGACGATGCACATTATTCATGAATGTCACGTCTCAATCTTAAACTATCAACAGCTATTCTTACGTGTATGAAATGGCACGCAATGTGCTACAATCAGTAACAGATCTTTTTATTTCCTATAAAAATAACGAAGCTAAATAAAAAATAGCAGTAAACAAATCCCTACTTTCCACGTCCATGTGACTTTAATTATAATCCAATTTTGCTTTCAAACTAACAAACTTAAATCACGAAGCTGCATTTATTACATGATATAAATACCAAAGTGGCATATTACTAGAAAAAGAATTATTATTACTATTCCAAAATAATAGCCGAGTTGCCTCTCCCAGTCAAACAAAGCAGTTACAGATCAATATACTTACATTTGATTTTAAATGCATGTGTGTAATCACATGCTGAATTAAGGAAACAAAAACGTGCTCCGTTTATCGAGTAGTAAGTTTTGCTAAAAATGACTCCAAAAGCAATTAGTGTTCACAGTGGTCAATTTATAAAATGGAACTTTTCCATCACTTTAAGTGTCCGATCTCTTGTGTTCATGGATTGACTTAGAAGCGGCTATTGTTCTAATATGTTTGCAGTTTACTTATGAGTTTCATATTCTGAACATGTTCTTTACGATCATAACAAACAAAGAATTGGTGCTATTTTCGTTTTTATGTTAAGAACGTGAATATGGAAAGAACATTTTTATTTCGATTACTGTGCCTTTCCAAAAAATTATGGTAACGCATAAACTCAAAAGTGAGTTTTACAACGTTTATATAGACTTCATCTTTTTTTTTCTTCTTTTGGTTGTGAAAGCAGTTAAAATATTCTATGATTTGTTTCAAAATCAAAAATATACCTGTATTTTACAAGCAATTATTTAGCAAATTGCTAGGCTGTCATAGATATTTATGCAATTTTGACTGTTTGTTACAAACGGCAATGAATTAGTGTTAAAATATAAAGTCTTAAGCTTAGTCTTAATTTAAATTTAACAGTTTGCTTATCAACCCATTAATTATTTCTTTATTCATTTATATAAAAGAACTGAAAATTTGATAAAATTTTTAAAATTTCTTGTGCATCTGAATTAACGAAGAAAGAAACTTTTTTATGAAGTTGGGTAAAATATATTTCCCCCATCTGCTTCTACGGGATTTTCAATATTTCAACAATACATTTAGATAGGAATACGTTTGTTGTACTTTTAATTTTAGAAAAATTTCTCCAAATATCAACGAGTCTTTTATTTCAATTAAATATGTTCAAAAATTTCCCAATATCAGAATTTTGACATTTTTGGAACATTGCATTCTATTGTATGTTCTTTTTTGAGTATGCATTTTCGTTAAGAGGGGGGGGTGGACAGTAATTTTGAGATTTTGAAATTGGATTTGCACTACTTACTTAGAATTTACTTAATACTTTAGAGATATAAAAATTGCTGAAACACGTGCTGATTAGAATTTTGAAAGTTGACAGCAAAGTTTCAGTTTAAAATTATATTAGTAGATATGTCATGTTGTTGCCATTGTATATTGATGATTAGTAAGCTCAGCTCTTAAGCGAGATGAGATCTTTTGACGTAAAATAACTTAAACTAATACTTTTTCCAATGACTTACTACAAAAACTCTTCATAGTTAAATTTCTTTGGTGAATCTGCTATTTTCTCTCGTATATTTAAAATTTTGCCATGAACTTTTTATGAACTAATAAACTACGAAAGATGATATTCGTTGAAATTTTTCTGCTACAAATATATGGCAGCAATATTTTTTAAATTTCATTTCACTGTGAAATATTTTAGTGTTTTCCTTTTCAATCAACACTTAGACATAAAATCACATCGTTTCTTAATAGCTCGAATTACGTCATATTTCAAAGTAGTAAAGATCACAGTATTTCTATAAAAAAAATTGAAAAAAAGAAAAATGAATTTCCGTAAACTTTCAGTTTTCTTAGGATTTACGGGTCACGAGGGGTCAAATTTTAGACAAAAGTCAGACCCCTCACAGAAAAAATCCTGGGTTTGAATCCCAGCCGGCAAGTTACCCTTGACGAAGCCTGATGGCCGGATTCATTCTTTTTTCTTTTTTTCCGAGTTTTTTATAGAAATACTTTGATCTTCACTACTTGGAAATATTGTTTTCATTTGTTTTTTCAGATGCAGCGGATAAATTACGAACTAGATTTTTGATACTATTTAGTTCTTGAGTATATTGTATTCGAATTAAGTAAAATGTAGTTCCTTATACAAATGTCAAGACTCCAGATTCTGTGGACAAAGAAGAAAAAACCGAGAAATAAAAAAAATATTCATTGCTTCTTTGTCTTGTTCATTGTGAACTACATTTACAACATCAATGTCGCATTTTCAGAAACCTGACCTAACTTAAGAAAAATTAGCTAATTTTTATCTCTTGTTGACGTAAAAAGTGCATTCATTAGCAGGGCATAAAAAAGATCTAATTAGGTGTCCGAAACAAAGCAAAATTACGCTTACAAAAAGTTAAATTCCCTTGGAAACCATAAAGAATTAATTATGATTAAATATGTGTGATTTCACAACAGTAATTGCGCTTTTCTGCAAATGCTTAGGTTTGTCGCTGAAATCATCAAATTTAGTTCAGATTTAATGTTCTGAATGGCATTTTTTCTTACATTTATATTTCAAACATTAGACATTTTTCCAGTCTATGCATACTAAACCGTATCCGGTTTATGCAACTTTTAATAATTAAAACAAGGATATTACATTTTTTTTTATCAAATAACGTTCTTCTTATTTTTAACTGTGTTCCAGAAACAATTTTGGTATAAAAATACCCTTGAACAGTGGGTATTGGTACAGTTACTAAGTTTTTCTTTCGCGAAGCTATTCTACTTTTTTGCATCAGACATGAAAAACCTTAGAAGAATTTTGAAGGATAATTTGAAAATGGAATATATTGTATTTACATTCATACTCAACAACATGCATGTCAAATTAGAAAATGAATGTGGTGATGAGTGTTTGAGATAATTTAATTATTGCATAATCTTCATATAATTGGTTGAAGGGCTTCTTTGTGAATTAAAATAACAAAATTTCATATCAGTAACTAATTCCTTTATTGACATATAAAACAGTTTTTCGGTGATAGGAATACTAAACAAGAACAAAATTAATTTAATCTCTCTGTCATGCGCTTTGCGATGGCTATCAGAATGTAAAGCTTCATCAGAGATTACATCAGATAAATGCATTAATTTGCATTGCTTGTGGAATTAAATCATTGAAAAAATCATTTTATGCACGGAATACGGAGCGTTTGTAGCAATACACCCTTAACACTTTGAATGCGATTTCTTGGTATTACTGTTTTCTAACTTTAAGAATAAAACATAAAGCATATCATTCTATACATATGTGCATATTTCGGGTATTTCAGCGATAATAGAGCCTATCAGTATCCTGACACTTCGGCTCAAAATATATTCATAATTTTTTACTAACTTAAGCACAACGACACTGCAGCCAGACAACACAGAATTTTTTTTGGGTAAGTTGTCATAAGGTTTAACGTAAAATTTTGGCAAAATTAAATGTAAAAACTATTCTTGCTTTGTCTTGTATAAAGTCAGTTGTGAAAAAAATAATGACTGGGTGCTAATGGTTAATCATGAATTGTATCACTTTCATAATAGTTCATATGGTTTCTTAATACTTTGTTTCTAATGATATTGAATAAGAAAGTTTCTGTAATGATATTTCGAGATAATTAATCAAATTTTGATAAAAAAAAATCATTTTTATATCTTCTTTAAGTAATGTGCAATGGGAAAAAGGAAAATTTTGGCGCATAAAGATATAAACAGAGTTCAAATAGTTTTACCATAAATTATATCACTATCAGAAATGTTAACATATTGTTTACCGATACGTTGTTTTAAAGACACTCATTTAGGAAGTTTGTAGAACGATAGTTTGTGATATTTAAATAATGTGATAATAATGTGATAAATTTGATGAAAAAGGTGAGGTACTAAGTGTGCTACGTGTTCGACAATCTAATAAAAATCTTATTTTCTATATGAAACCGTCCGTAGTAAAATAATAAATATCTCCATAACCATAACGTCAAGTTGAAAAATTGCATTTGGAACAAAGACAGACAAATATCCTCCCGTTTATGACATTTATTCCAGATCTACCTCCCCAAACATGAAGTTTTAATTTATAATCCTATCTCCTTTAAAACCATTCGTCTTTTCCTATCTCTCAGCTGCAGAAGCTTAATTCTTCAAATACGGTCTTAGTGTGCCAACCTTTGACATTTTCTCCAGTGGAAGAAATGCAGTGTTTGGGATCATCAGGAGATCTATTCTCTCTAGCAAGTCTATGAGAGGAAGGGGTTGAAAGTGGCGGTGAGATCGAGAACTTCTTAATAAAACGCGTTTGAAATGATGTGGTGGAAGAGAATTGGGGCAAATTAGACAAGCGTCTAAATGTATTGCTTTCACGACAGGCGCGATAAAATTTCGGTTCAGGTTAAGTGGCGTATTAATTTTTGGCCTGAAATAGTGTAGGTTGGAAGTAAGGGATAACTGGAAGGACGTGAGGTAATGGGCAGTAGAATTTCTTGACCATTTAGCATTTGAACACGTTCTGATGGTATTCGTTATCTCATGCTAGGAAACGCATGATGAAGTGTGAATGGTTCATCTTTCTTCATTTTGTGATATATCAATGAACCAGTTGAGTTATATTTAATTGTCTGTAAATCTAGTTTATTCAGGATAATAATATTCTTCTGTGTGACAAGGAAGCCAGCCCTTCGAAATGAGAAACCAGAAAATGCTTAGGAATTTAGAAAAAAATGAATTTTCAGAAAATGTGTGTCATGAAACAAAGTATTTTCAAATATAAATACTGGCATCTACTCTATGCAATAGAGTGGTCAAATTTTATTTTGGTAGTGGTGTCAAATTTTATACTATTGACAGTGTCAGCCAAACTCTACTGTTCGAAGTATGGGTTGGATATGTTTTCTTCTGTTCGTATAATAACGATATTTTAAACGTGATATATACTGATTCACGAATGATATTTTTGTTGTATTCTATCTATATACAATCAGATTATATGAATATAGTTCATCCCGTATCGTTCAGCATGTTAGGAAAATCTCATTTCAGTTAATTTGGAATTTCAAGTAATCAACAAAGACATATATTATTTATTATATTCAACAAAACTATTGATAAGTCATTGTATGCATAAATTTTCCTTTGTTTGCTAACCAGTTATTTCTGAAAAAATGAAATTTTTCGAGGGTTTAATTTTAGTTCTAGTTATATTAGCGTCTCGTTTTGAAGCAAAACGAGAGCTATGGACGATGTCACCGATTCTTCAGCCGTCACTCCTTCTCTAAACTTTTATTCCATTCCTGAGTTTATTAGACTGTTATTGAGAGAACACTTTTTTTAAGTTGAAATTTTGCAAATAATAAATCGTTGGCATATTGTTCACGTACTCATTTCTGTTTGCTCGTCGATTTCCGTATGCAAATACATCAGTAGATTATACTTACGCTACAACTCCAAAAGTTACATTCAAAAGTGTTGCGTATCAGAATTTAACCTCTCTGTTCCTAATTTTAACTCCCACACAGCTCAATGCTTAAATATTCGTATGTTGGAAGAGGAATTATACCTAAAATAATCTAATTTATTTGTTTGTTTGGGTTGCTATGAGACAATATTTAGAAAAACAATCTGCGTGAACAGATATGGATAAGAGTTGCATATAAGTTATATGAGTGTAGAAAGAGGAAGTTAGACCTGAAAATCAGTAAGCTAATATAGCATCTGACTATTTGTTTAGTAATTCAGATTTAAAAATACAAAATACCGCCAATGCTTTTTACTTACTCATATACAAAGTGTACAAAGAAAAAGTATTGTAATTTTCAGAATTTCGATCTCTCGAGGTTTTGATGGATCTCCACGTTTCAGACCTCCCGTCTGTCTGTTGTTCTATCTGTCTACATGATAACCCACAACGCAACAATCTTGATAGATGAAATGTTTGGTAGTGATGATGAAATGGTTTTTACACCAAAACTGTAGACTTCGATCAAATTTTGGAAGAAATGCATCTATAGGAAATCTACCTGTCCTTCTGTAAGCATGTGAGCACCATAACTCAAAAAGACCTTAAAGAACGCAAAAAGCTAAATGAATGAAATTCGGCTACCTTGGTTACCTTTCTGTCTTGTCTCGATCTATATTTATATCTGTCTTATTCGTGATAAGTGAACGCACTATCCTAAATGCAATAACCTGTGCAACTGAAATTGAATTTTTGTCCTTGACTCCCAAATGTTAGAAGTGTGTCAGATAATTATAGAAATCCAAGGGATGAAAAAAAATCGCCGGTTTTAACCGATAACCGTTTCTTTTTTGTTTCGGTTAAATGGTTTTTTCTCGGTTATTTTTTTTAAATCCAATAACTGGGTGAAAAAAAACTGGATCGAAAGATAGACTCGATTTTAGGTTCGATTAGGCTAAAATTTACCAAGTTATGAAGCTTTTAATTTCATCACCTTATGCCAATCAACGACAACCGCTTGCTCGAGGCGTCTGTTGGTTAGCGGATTACTGAAAATGTCTTTATGGACAGACGAATATTGGCCAATGGATTGATTTCCTGTAAAAACTGTATTCATAAAAATTTTATCTACAAACGCCGTTTGCTTTTTTATATAAAAATAAAACGAAAATCGGTTATTTTGAGCGGCTTTGACAGCCAAGTTAAACCGGAGGTGAAAAAAATCTGAATAACAAAAAAACCGGTTATTTTCGCAATAACAGCCATCCTTAAGCAATTCATCATATCACATTGTGTGTCACATAATTGGATCATTCGGTCATATCTGACTGTGTGTCAGATAATCGGCGCAACGTCACACAAAAATCGTATTATAAAAATTAACGGGAAATTCTAAGGGAGAACACGTCCGGTGGTTTAATAAAAGGGTTTCATAAAAAATAAATTGGTTTTATATTGGTTTAAACAAACATAACTGATTTTTTTAAAAACAATATTGACACTAATTTCCACAATTCAGTTCTTGTCGAAAATTCATCACAAAAGAAGAAAAAGAAAAATAACACGACTATTCTTTCACTAAAGCTTATTATAATAAAACATCTTTTATTATTCAAATCAGTCTGTGCCGACATGTCTTTCGATGCTATTAGCAAAACGTTTTTGCTCATAAAATACACCCGCCCCCACATGACATTTTCATTCATTAGACATTTTCTATCGTTCTTTTTATCGCTCGGGCTTCGCATATATTCACGATTTTTCTCCCCATTTGGGTCACGGAAATCGTTTGCTTTAAATATTTACATCCTGAGATTTAATTAAGGGAATTCTTTTACCTGCAGAATAGCAGTTGTTTTCTGTATATTTCCTCAAGTACTAGACAATGGAATTCGTTAACTGCAACAAGGAAATATAGGCCAGGGACTTAGGTCTTCAAAGAATTTGATAAATAGTTCTGAAATATTTTCTGTGTTTGGTGGTTATTTTTAATGCTAAATGAGTATCTTATAAATCTTTCTCATATTATGCAAATAAAATGAGGTGGTATTAATACCGGTTATAACGTTACTGTATAAAGAAACCAATTAACTCTAACAAGAAAATGTAGGAGGGCGAGGTTTGTTTTTCAAGGTATTTGTAATAGTAGGTTATTAATTGTATAAATTGTTTGTAGTATGCAATGTTTATTTTCCAAACAGTAATTTACTATTATATATTATTAAATTACTCATTTATTTTCATAAAAACTCATTTTCATTTAAATAAAATAAATTTGCATTTGAGAAGAGAAATTTGTGTTTGAGAGTCAGTCTGATGTTTGCAGAGAATTTTCTCTTACTAAATCTACAGTTGGAACCATTTGGAAAAATCGCAGAGAGGTCTTCTCAGCCTACGAGAAAAATCTGAACGTTATCAAGAAATTGCGAAATGTAAGTACGAGTACAATTCATTTCAACCTTTAATTTTTCAAAAACAAATATTTATTTTAATTTATTATAGGCCATAAATAACTGTAATTCAGTATAATTAATTTGTTCAACACAAAAATGTGTTTAAGGATTATAGCGAATTTTGTGAAGACAATATAACGAATCGGATATAGCGAACATTCGATTATAGCGAACTTCTGGATCAGTCCGCTGAGGGCTCGTTATAACGCGGTTTGACTGTATAAAGTTTACACCATAATAAAGTCAAAAGTTCAAAATTTTGCTCGCAAATACTGGAGGTTTTAGTTTCATGACAATTAATTATATATTTAATACCTTAAATTTGATAATATTTTGTTCCCGAGCAACAAAGGGTATATCAGTTAGTATAATATAAATAAAAGTCATTGTACGTATTTATGTATGTTCCACATCTGCTACTATATAGAGGAAGCGATTTCAGCCAAATTTGGAAAAATCATTACCTACTATCTGAGCAAAAGTACTGTAGGTGTTAAAGATCCCAAACCGCAATCACAGCCAGGGAGATGAGAGATGACAACTCTTAAAATGCTGTAAAACATTAGCAGGAGACTTTAAAACACTATAAAAAAATTCAACATTTGGGAATATTCTAGAATATTTTCGAATGCTATGATATTTGCGATATTTTTAAAACGTCCTAACTGTTTCTACAATATTTGGTGAATACTACACCATTCTGCAACATTATAGAGCATCTGTAACGAAACTTTTAGACCAATCGGGAATTTTCGAAATGTTTGCAGAACATTCTGGAGCATTCCTGCAATGGAGAAAGTCTCGAGTATTTTAACAACATAAAATGAGATGTGGGAGTTCAGTTTAAAATTAAAAGTGTATAAATTGAGAGTTATAAAATTTAATTTCTTGATAGTGAAGAATTTCATACCATAGTGTTTACTGAAATATAGGACAATATTTTTACTGAGAAGAACATAAACTTTAGTGTAATGAAGGATGATTCCGAAAAGAAAATGTAAGTGCATAGGTCAAATTGAATGGAAAGGGAAACAAGGCAAATCTTTTTCGAACAGACGAGGCAGAAGACCGAGGATTGCAGCTGCTTCAGAACGCACTGGATAGTGCTTAAACATTGCGAACTGTTGAATCTGATGACCAACGTAAACGTAGTATTAGTAGGCCTAAAACGAAATTATGACCTTCTGCAGTTCTGAGTATAAAGATATTTTATGATAAATTTGTCGTAGACTATACCAATTAAGTAATGAAATGACCTTGCACAGTGTTGAGTATGTAAGATATTTTATGATAAATTTTTCACATATTAAACGAATAAAGTAAAGAAATGACCTTGCACAGTGCTGAGTACATAAGATATTTTATGATAAATTTTTCTCAGGCTATGCGAATAAAGTAAGGAAAAGTATGCAAACGTTATTTATATATCTGAATGAAAAATGATAGTTTTAAGAAAGGAGAATGCAGAATTCCAAATCTTATTGGTTTTATTTCCGTTTTACAGTTTTTTCAACCAGGAACTCTCCGTATTTCATTTATAAGGTTTTGAAAAAAATGCACTTTAGATCCAGCCATATATAGGTAGCAAAACAAATAGGCGTCTAAGTAATGATAAGAACCGAAGCGAGTTGACACTTCCAATTTTTGGCAAGAGAAACGGAATAGGTTATCGATTATAATTTTCTGAATTAATACTTTTTTTAACGACTGGAATATTTTTTCTCTTTATTCTTTTGTATATGAGAAAGTGAGATGAGAGGGCAAAAATCAGAACAGATTCATCTCTCGAATAGATAAAAAATGTTTATCCGATAGAAATTGTCAAAATTATGTCAAAAAATTCCTAAATATATGTTTGACA
>BGPR01038678.1:0-14611 GCA_013235015.1 Araneus ventricosus | reverse complement strand
ATGGAAAAATTTGCTATTTATAAAAAAAAGAAAAAGAGAAAATATCTCATCTATTTTATTCTTTTCATCTATTTTTAGGAGAAAAATTAATAATCCTATTAGATGCTTTTAAAAATTTGTGCAGTATTCTAAATGCATCTAATTGAAATGTAAATTTTATTTTAAAGTCAACGCAATAAGCATTCTAATTTTCATAATTTAAAAATAAATTACAAAGTTGTCATTCATAAGAATAGAATTTAAAGCGATAATTACTAAAATCTACTTCGAATACATATGTTTAAATAAACATTTTGATTAAATTAAGAAGTGAAAGAATTGAATACTACATACAGTTAAAGAAAAGGCAATCATCAAACTTTATTTCTTCAATCATAGTTAGTAATTATTACTTAGCATATGATTAAAAAAAATAAGTAAAGGATTTAAATAGCTTAAGCAAATAATGGAAACGAAGCTAAAAATGAAACGAAACTAGATCTTTAACTTTAATTCTGACAGAATTTTGTTCATTCTACTCAACATTTCATTTCCATTTTTTTTTTCACTTTTAATATCTTTTATCAACCATTTTGTATTTGGCTTCGACGCATAGTGAGAAGAATCGAGGAATATACATTTGGGACCTCTTCCTTTTGACGGATAAAGTACAAAATTTGATAGGTCTACAGTTTGGGGGTGAAGTCTGAATGCCAAATCTCATTAATCTAACTTTTTTCGCTTTAGTTACCTTGTTCACCTTTACAAGGATCAGTGGCGAATCCAGCGGGGGGAGGGGCTATGGGGCTGAAGCCTCCCCAGAGCAAAGCCAGAATCCTTAATTTTATTCAAAATCACTACAACTTTTTACTTTCTCGTATACGAAGTATACAAAGAGAAAGTATTGTAATCGTCAAAAAATTCGAACTCGAGATTTTGACGAATCTCCACGCTTTAGACCTCCCTGAATCCGAAAAACATAATTTTGGAATTATGTCTGTCTGTCTGTAGGTCTGTGAACACGATAACTCAAAAACTATTTGAGCTACGGGGATGAAATTTGGTATGTGGTCTTTAAACATAATTTGTAGGTTTCTATCAAATTTTGGACAAAATCCATCTACAGGAAGTCTACCTGCCTATCTGTCCGCTGCCATGCGAACACTATAACTAAAAAACCGGAATAGCTAGACAGATAAAATTTGGTACACAGTTTTATCATCAAGAATGTAGGTCCGTATAAAATTTTGCGCCAAATCCGTCAACGGGCTGATTGTCTATCGGTCTGTATAATCGCATACTTGCTCACTTTTGAAACGAACACTATGCGCATGCGTACTGGTAGCAATCTCTGGTAAAATGCCTGAGCACGCGGAAGGATTACGCCACTTTGTCCTTGAGATTGTAAGAGTGGAAAATCGGTTCGCATTTAATCGCTACGCATCTCTTTGAATTTGATTCTTTACGTAAATATTTTACAATCACTATAATCTACATTGAAAAACCTTCTAATAGTCATTGGATTCTGGGTTACAGTAGGTTCGAATTTTTTTATCCACGCGGGGGGAGGGGAAACAGCACCTTTTTGGGGAAGTATACGAGAAAGTTTAGGGGAGAACACTCCCGCTGGTTGGCTCCCAGATTAGAGCGTTTCTGTAATGCTTTTAGAGCTTCCCGGCACTGCCTATATTGCGACTACATGATTTTTCACTTCATTCTTGAACGCATACCTTAAAATACTTGCTTCCAAATTTCATTCCGTTTACTTTAAAGGTATAATCGTTATGGACTTGTAGTATATCGGGAAATTTTCTTTTATAATCTACATGCATTTCATAATTCATTGGTATAAATACTATAGAACCTTGCATTTAATTTTTCTTTCAAATTATCTACCAAATAAAGCTCTTATATAAAACAAAAAGTTAATTAACTGATCAAATCATACTTAAGTTCTATCACCGGTTTTTAGCAACAAACTTTTATAAAATTCTAGAATATCAGGAAGTAAGTGAAATGTAGATTGCAAAATGCCATCTTTACAAACATGAAAGAAGAAGAAAGCGCGTAAAATTATTAAAGCAACTTTTAAAGAACTGAAACCTTAAAAGCAAAATCGGTGCTCAGTTTAATATAATTTAGCAATAACTATTGTTTAAATACTCATACTTAAGTTCCATTTTAATCCATGAATTCATTATAGTGCGTAAAGGTATAGTTTGCTGAGATAAACTGGTTTAGTTTCATCGTCAAAAGAAAAAATAACATGAAGCTAATAAGTCTAACCAGCAACAATGAGGAAGTAGAAAGAACCATCTGGAATACGGAAGCGGTTCTTAACCACCCATTTGATCTCGAAAGAAAAGCCACTTAAGAAAAATTTCACAATGCTGTAGATTTATCTCTGAATGACTTTTACTACGAGGCTTGAGGAAAACAATCCCTTGTGTAATTTTTTTAATGGAGGACAATTGTCTCTTTGTTGTTTATATTGTCATCTTTTATTTGGCTTATCTTTTCGTGGGCAAGGTGGAGTTCGGTAAAATAATTCCAATAGAAGTGTTCACCCATAAACTTCCTCCTATACTTACACAATAGGGTAAACGTTCCGTGTTTAGCTTCGTAGTACAGTGAAGAGGAATATGTATACAATTTGAATTGTTTCCTTTTGATGGATTTCGTCCAAAATTTGATATAGATTTATAATTTTGGAGACGAGATCAATTACCAAACTTCATTTACCTTGCTTGATGTGTTTCTGAGATATCGTGCTCACAAGAACACAGACAGACTAAAGAATAAGCAGTCTACCTGCCGTCAAATTCAGTTCAAAATTCAACGTATACCTATATTTTGGTGTAAAGTAATATACTAAAATTCATCCATCCAGCTCGTTGCGTTTTGAGTTATCGCGTTCACGTGCACACAGGTGGACAGACAGACAGATTTCTCGCAGATGGATTCCATCTGAAATTTGACATAAATCGACATTTTTAGTGTTAAGATCACTTATCAAATTTCAGCGATCTAGCTCGTTGCGCTTTGAGTTATCGTGTTTAGAGACAGACATAATTCCAGGAATGGTTTTTCGGAGTCGGAGAGGTCTGGAGATTCATCGAAATCTCGAGGTCGAATTATTTGATGATTACAGTCAGTGGTGTAGTCGTAAAATAAGCAGTGCCGGGACGCTCTAAAACAGGGGTTCCCAAACTTTTTTCCCTCGCGTACCCCTTGATTACTCTTTTTGTTTTCTCGTACCTTCTACTATCATATATCCACCCCCCAACCATCCGTCTATGCAAAGAAGTTTTTATCAATAATTTTAACGTTAGCTTAAAAGTGAAATGGTTAGAATTAATACGATTTGCAAAACTTATTTTCGATTTTACATTTAATTTCATTTTTCAATAGTATTACTTAACGCCAAAGCGAATGAAACCAGTATTGGAATTCTTTCGTTTTAACTTCTAGGAATAGCTAAATATTACACTTCGTACTAATCAATTATTCAAGTGATATAGTTAATAAATAGCAAGTATTCTCTTAGAGAAACAAAATTCTCCAACTCTTTCCATTCCTTATGTTTTCTTGTTTCCGCCTTTAACGACTTTGATTTCATGTACCCCCAAATGGTCATTCGCGTACCCCCAGGGGTATGTGTACTTTAGGTAGGGAAACTGCTCTAAAAGCAACGCCGGAACGCTCCAACCTGGGTGGCAAAAACTGCGCTGTTTTAAAGATGTTTAAATTTTTCTGTATTTATTTCGCGTGGAAAAAAGCAGTGACGGAACGGCGTTCCAGTGCATACCGGCTCCACTACACCCCTGATTACAGAATTTTCTCTTTGCACACTTTCGGATACGAGAAAGTAATTATATGTATTTTTTAGACACAGATTATGTAATAATGTTGTGCATTGTTTTTGCAATTTTATATAAGTTTTTAAGATTAGAATTCGGTGATCAGTCTGAAGGAAACAGTCAAATGACTAGACTAATCGCAGTATCAAAGAAAAAATTGTGCTCATTATTATGCATGTTTCTGCTCATGTTTTAAATTTTAAGATAAACAGTATGCTTTATTATTTCATTATTTAAAGTTTATTTCTGCAAGGTTCTAACATACTTTAAATCTTGCTGATTTTTGAGAAGTGTCAACTTGATCTTGTTTTGAATATGGTGTCATAATCATAACTGCGTAGATAATAAAACATTGTATCAGCTTTAGCTACTAGGGCATCGGAATGCCTGCTAAGAGGACGAATGGTGCGGGCAGAGAGCCTGTTATTTATATTTGGTTTAGTTTCATATTTCACTTTGTATTAAAGATTTGTTAAAACATACAACCAGATTTTTTTGCAAATAACTTTAGTAAATAAAATTGATGAGTCGCTTATTTTCACCATTTGTGTTTTTGCTTGATTGAATTGAAATTCCACTAAATAAAGTGAATACACTCTCTAGTGTATTCACTTTACAACGGATCTTCAAACGGGTACACTATCTAGTGCATCCGTTTCTTTTACTTAACTAACTACCAAACATCCTCTATAGCGGTCCTTTGTGTTTGTGACCGTGTACCATCGTAAAAATGACCTGCTTCTTCATGACTGACCTACTCTTAAAATTTTTCCATTATTTTTGAATTATCCTGAACAGTAAATAGCTCTGTATACTTAGTAATTTAATAAATATACTTAGTGGTTAAGTATCACTATGGTGTAAGAATAATTTTATTCATCGAAATGAAAATTTTGAAGGAATGCTTTATTTGCAAAGTGATTTCTCGAAAAGCACATTTTATCCATAGTTGATATCACAGTAGATAACATTTTGTGTATAATTTTTCAACATAATGATTTTTTTTCTAAATTATGATTACAAACAAAATTATGATAAATTTTAATTTTAGACAATTATTTTAGCATTCAATAACAATATTTTTTCAACAAAAGCTCTTGGAAAAGTAATTCTTCTTGACAAGTTATAAAAATTGAACTTGAATTCAATATTATTCAATAAAAATTCTGCTTCGGCAATTTTGCTATTGTTTTCAAAACATATGATTAGTTGCATATATTGTATTTTTTCAATATAATTTTGTATTAGATGTATTTCTCATTTAAAAAGAAAAAGGAAGAGAAAAAAATACTTTTTCAAAAATAATTTTGTTTTATAACCAGAGTTGAATTATTTTCTTTAATGACAAACTGAAGAAGTTTCGTGGCATTTCCATCTGGCTTTACAAAGAGACATAACATCATATGTCATCTTACAAAGTGAAATGCGACATCTAATGTCACTATAAGAAAAAGGTACTTCACTTACCCTCAGCGCTACTGATTACCATCCACACCAAACAAAGCCACTGAAACATTCTAAAGAAACTTAGCACGTTCCACGAAACACAAAGTACCCTTCTGAATCAGGAAGAGATTCCGAATCTTTTGCCGCCTCTTTTCCTTTTTGTGCCCGAGGCTTGTCCTGATTCACTAGTTGAAAACGAAAGTGAAACTCCAGCCCCCATATCATGATCATTCGAACTAAATGTATAAATCTCAGGTCAGCGTGCAAAAAGAACTTGTTCCACTGGGTCCTCTGTCGAAATTCTTTTTCCGCTAACCTGACACACAATATGTGATGAAACCAATGCTCTTGTATAAAATTTGACCTTGGACTTCGGGGCGGAAGTATGAATTCTACGATCTTCATGTTGACGCTGGACAAAAAATCCGTAGGCGACATTTGATTGAATTAGTTCGACTTAATTGCCGCTTCTCATCTGACCGCGATATGCTTCGCATGCTCTATCATCATAATTATGTAACCGAAGGTGAAATTAGGGCAAAAATTACTGTTATCACCGTTTAGCGAAGTATTTAATGTTGAAATGAAAGGCAAAACACAATGAATTGAAAGGGATGAATTGAGAGAAGCAGCATTGTGTGAAATGAAATAATTGTTCGACAAAGCTGAGGGGAAATGTTCGAAATATAATATGGAAAATCTCGGTTGTTAAATTCCTTTCCTTTGGCGATGTTGTTATATACAGCTTTTATATAGATGAAGCTATCAGACATCCCGGGTCAGCCAGAACAGACCTTTTTTATTATTATTATTATTGTCCTCTATCCAGAAAATGTCCCGAATTGAATTAAATTGACCTCATGGTTCCATATTTTTCTTATTTTTAAGTATTTCCTGTTCAAAAATATAAAGAAAGATTACCCAGCTTTGCTTTTTTAAAAATTAGCTTCTGAGGAATTTTCCCGCCAAACTTCTGCTATACTTAGAATATGGTTATCGTATTTCAGTGCGTAACGATAGTAAGCTATCATAATTCCTTCAGCTATTAATTATTTCTGTTATAAGTAGGCAAGTGCTATCTTAGTATTTGCATAAAAGACCAGATATAACAATTATTCTATTTATTCTTTGACGGTCGATATGTTAATCTTTAGATGTTTATCGATGTTTGGGTGATGATGGATTGATTGGATTTATGCTTTTTAAGCATTTTAGTTTCAAGCTTATTCATTATTTTGTATAACTGCACGAGGAAGTTCAATATTCTTTTTAAATGGAAATTTGAAAGGAAGTTTCTTAGCTATGTAAAATGGCAGCAGATGTGAAAGGGTCAGAGGTGACTTTGAGGACGGATGTACCTACATGTCTATAGGCGCAGTCACTCGAATTAGCCAGTTCGAATCTTTGGAAATCTGTTGGGAAATTCCGCGCCCAGTTGCAAATGATAATTTGCTTCTGAGCTCTTAAATACACCAGAACTTCACAAGTATCGAATTCTTCTGCCATAAGAACTTTTTGCGTCGGGTTTAGATTTACAGCTTATAGATGTTACAAAACATTCATTGTAATATAGCGTTGCATGCCGAACAACTGATAGATAGGGTTACGATACATACCGTATACACGGGACTGTCACCGTATTTCACTGCTTAGTCCCGTATTACTATTCGTCCCGTTTTTGTCGAGTTTGCTCCTTAAACTCTGAGTCATTATAATTCTAAAATGACTTGCGCCCAATTTTATAATTATATGAAAGAAGAAAATTGACATAATTAAGAAAGTAAGGTTAACTTTAAAGTATAACTGGGCTAAAAAGGATTACCTTCGCATCATTTTTATTATTCTACGAATTCATTTTATTAGATTGCTTAAATTTTTTTGCGATTGTTTTCATTCCCATTAGCAAAATTAGTAGATTACTATTAAAATAAACCGTTACCTACCCACTCTTTTCTTGTTTTATTTAATTAATACTTAAGGGGACATACGACTGTTAAACCTCGAAAATTTTCGATTTTATGAAAAAATACATATTATTTCCCTGTCTTTTCTGAACAATTTAAAACAATCCTCGTTAAAAATTCCCATAATTATGAAAGTTATGAAGGAAAATGTATCAGCTATTCAACGTAAACATTGAATATGGCCAGTTCTTTAAAGCCCTATATCTCAAAATGTGTTTTTTTATATTGCGCGCACGATATCTCAAGAACTATTAAATATTTTTACATGACATTTTTACTGAATATGTATTGTGCTATTTTCTACAAATTGGACCACAGTTTTGTGCATATTTTCCCCAAAGAAGTTTTTTGGGTGGTTAGAAATGTTTGAAATTTTAACAGTTTTATTTTAAATTTGTATATAAAATAGAAATGAAATTTAAATGTTAATAAATTGAGTTTCAGTTTCTTAAACAGACTGTTAGGATTACTTAGATACCCCTAATATTGTGTTTGGACCAATATTTAATCCGTAATCATGCGCGCAAGGTGATTTTTTCTCCATCAATTATACCCATATTTATTACTCTCTCAAACAAATACATATCAATATTAAGATTTGAACATGTGTGTACAATAACAGAAAGAACAGATATTTTTCTAAAAAAAAATTAGTTTTTGATATGTTTTGTTTTAGAGATATTGACAGTTTTTTCCCCATTCTTCGGATGTTTAAAGGGCGTATGTCCCCTTAAACGTCCCGTATCAATTCTTGACAATTATGGCAACCCTACTTATAGACGTTACAAAACATTCATTGTAATATAGCGTTGGATGTCGGACAACGTAATCTATACTTATAAAAGGCAATGTTTGTGTGCGTGTGTGTGTGTGTGTGTGTGTGTTTGTCTGCGATGTCCAGACGAATCTATCGCACATACAGCCATGAAATTTGGCACACAGGTAGTCGTAATGGTGACTGAATGCACCTCGAAGCCGAAATTTTAAATTTTAATCTAGAAATTTTTTTATTTAATGTTTTGTGTTGTTTTGGTTGCTTTTTCGCACTCATTTCTCAATAGAATAGTTACGAATAAGTTTACGACAAAAATAGATACACCATCGGAAAGAGCACGCGATTTCCGTTCTAATGAAGTTAGTTTTGAATTTCTAACGCAATTTACTGAATTTTGAGAAATTTTTAAAAAATACCCAGTTTTGGCATCAAGATGTTAGTTTTGATTTTTAATTTGTTGCATCCGACTTTCTAATAACACTATTATTTTCAATTTTTTTCAGCTTATAACTAGAACGGTTCTCTCCGATTTAAAACAAGAACGGTTAAAATATCTTTTCCCGTTTTTTTTTAAATTAAATTATTCCTGGGCAGATGAAAGTTATTTTTGTCGAGCGAAATTTCTTCAGCGACAATCTTTCGGAACGCAGCTTTCAATTTGATTGGATGAACGGTCAGGTGACGTCATAACCTTCGGAGCTGTTTGTCATGTTCTAAGAATTTTTTTTCATTTTGTTGAAGTCAGGGTTCCACGGGCAACAATTTTTTTATATTGTTTTAGATTAATGTACTCTGTACTGTTTTTCTACATGTTATTATTGCGGAAAAAATAAGCCGGAAAATCTATAATGTGTATTTTTTGTTTTGATTTTGTTTTGAAAACTTTTTCGTGTCATTGTGGGCGATTTTTTTTTATTTTGTTGAAGTCCTGATTCCACGGGCATCGCCGTGCGCGTACTGCTAGTATGTTATATTATAAGGATTTCTAATAATGTTCATAAATTTTCAAACATTGTCTTTTAACTCTGACAAAGAAATAATAATCTCTGCGTTACAAATATTAGAACCAATTATTCTTGTGTATGAGTGAATTTTCTTTTCATCTTTTTTAATCAAATTTTCAGGCATCTTTCATTACCTCAAAAGCAATTTGTCTGCACTTGAATGAAAACAAATTAGGTTTCAGATACAAATTGACTTACAGTATAACTTAATACCCCTAAAATTAGCTCCAAATCATGAAAATCTATTGTTTATTTAATTTTCAAAATTTCCTTTAGCTACAATTTATTAATAAAAAGAAAGGAATTAATAATTAGTATTACATACCTTACCTTAAAAAAGTGAGCTATTTTTAATCTGATATAAAAATTGTTAATTCTGACACTGCATTCGGTCTTTGAAATCAGCGTCATGGAAACTAGAATCTGATTTTTTTTTAAAATTCAATAACGATAAATGCGTTGTATAACAGATCTAAGCAAAATAAAATAAGTTCACAATCCCCATTACCTGTTGCCAAAGAAATAAAATATAACATTGCTTTCTATGAAAATGTATCATTTTTTTAATGAAGTCGATATTTATTATGTACTTTTCGCTGTGTTTATTTCATGTGTTGCTTTAAAATACATTTGTAAGTCGACATAATTTACTCCATTTATTCTTTTCCTTTTCGTTTTCCATTTCACAATATTACAAAGCACAATTTAAGATTTAATGTTCGTTATATGTACGTTAGCCCTTAATATTAAGATTATTTTTTATTCGCAATATTAAACAGCACAATTTAAGTATTTATGTTCGTAATATATATATAATCCCTTAATATAATATTATTCTATTGTATCCTATGCCCTAGTAGGCGAAGAAGAGTAGGATTCCATGTGGGTTAAACATTTTCATTTCTTCTTCTCTTTCTTTTTATTTATTTTGTGCAATGCTGTAATACTTTGTATTCCTTAGAAACTGAAATTGGCATAGAAATTTTAACTTGTTCGCTTTCTTCGCATGACAAAAGTGGAAAATAAAGCACTGAAATGAAGCGATCATTTCCAAATGAATAATCGCCATTTCGTGACTCGCCTGAGGGAAAGGAATTCCAGATTCCCTCTCAAACATTTCTGCTTGCACGCCGGCCTCTTAATCGCCTTTTTACTTCCGTTCAATCTCGATATGCAAGAACAGTTAATGTTCTTCTAAATTATTAATTAAGATAGCGGGAATAAAGAATTAATTAGTTTCCCAGTTAATTCCTCAGTTTTTTTATGTAACTTTTTTTAATGCAGCAAAGGGTAATTTCATTTATACGATGTTAATAGTAATACACAAGAAAATTCAACTTCTTCGTCACATTTTGTGGTGCTTCAAAGTATTGCATGGCGCAGCATAGTCAAATCAATGGCTCTTGCGCCATAAAACACCTAAACACCGTCAAAGTATTGCAAGTCGTAAATCTAAGAAATTAGCTAATAATAGATAGGAAGGTAGCAGTTACTTGTGTAAATGAAATATATTTGAGATTCAATTTTTAGCAGAAATAATTAGTTTGCTATATTTCACGCGTATGGAAAAATTTGCTATTTATAAAAAAAAGAAAAAGAGAAAATATCTCATCTATTTTATTCTTTTCATCTATTTTTAGGAGAAAAATTAATAATCCTATTAGATGCTTTTAAAAATTTGTGCAGTATTCTAAATGCATCTAATTGAAATGTAAATTTTATTTTAAAGTCAACGCAATAAGCATTCTAATTTTCATAATTTAAAAATAAATTACAAAGTTGTCATTCATAAGAATAGAATTTAAAGCGATAATTACTAAAATCTACTTCGAATACATATGTTTAAATAAACATTTTGATTAAATTAAGAAGTGAAAGAATTGAATACTACATACAGTTAAAGAAAAGGCAATCATCAAACTTTATTTCTTCAATCATAGTTAGTAATTATTACTTAGCATATGATTAAAAAAAATAAGTAAAGGATTTAAATAGCTTAAGCAAATAATGGAAACGAAGATAAAAATGAAACGAAACTAGATCTTTAACTTTAATTCTGACAGAATTTTGTTCATTCTACTCAACATTTCATTTCCATTTTTTTTTTCACTTTTAATATCTTTTATCAACCATTTTGTATTTGGCTTCGACGCATAGTGAGAAGAATCGAGGAATATACATTTGGGACCTCTTCCTTTTGACGGATAAAGTACAAAATTTGATAGGTCTACAGTTTGGGGGTGAAGTCTGAATGCCAAATCTCATTAATCTAACTTTTTTCGCTTTAGTTACCTTGTTCACCTTTACAAGGATCAGTGGCGAATCCAGCGGGGGGAGGGGCTATGGGGCTGAAGCCTCCCCAGAGCAAAGCCAGAATCCTTAATTTTATTCAAAATCACTACAACTTTTTACTTTCTCGTATACGAAGTATACAAAGAGAAAGTATTGTAATCGTCAAAAAATTCGAACTCGAGATTTTGACGAATCTCCACGCTTTAGACCTCCCTGAATCCGAAAAACATAATTTTGGAATTATGTCTGTCTGTCTGTAGGTCTGTGAACACGATAACTCAAAAACTATTTGAGCTACGGGGATGAAATTTGGTATGTGGTCTTTAAACATAATTTGTAGGTTTCTATCAAATTTTGGACAAAATCCATCTACAGGAAGTCTACCTGCCTATCTGTCCGCTGCCATGCGAACACTATAACTAAAAAACCGGAATAGCTAGACAGATAAAATTTGGTACACAGTTTTATCATCAAGAATGTAGGTCCGTATAAAATTTTGCGCCAAATCCGTCAACGGGCTGATTGTCTATCGGTCTGTATAATCGCATACTTGCTCACTTTTGAAACGAACACTATGCGCATGCGTACTGGTAGCAATCTCTGGTAAAATGCCTGAGCACGCGGAAGGATTACGCCACTTTGTCCTTGAGATTGTAAGAGTGGAAAATCGGTTCGCATTTAATCGCTACGCATCTCTTTGAATTTGATTCTTTACGTAAATATTTTACAATCACTATAATCTACATTGAAAAACCTTCTAATAGTCATTGGATTCTGGGTTACAGTAGGTTCGAATTTTTTTATCCACGCGGGGGGAGGGGAAACAGCACCTTTTTGGGGAAGTATACGAGAAAGTTTAGGGGAGAACACTCCCGCTGGTTGGCTCCCAGATTAGAGCGTTTCTGTAATGCTTTTAGAGCTTCCCGGCACTGCCTATATTGCGACTACATGATTTTTCACTTCATTCTTGAACGCATACCTTAAAATACTTGCTTCCAAATTTCATTCCGTTTACTTTAAAGGTATAATCGTTATGGACTTGTAGTATATCGGGAAATTTTCTTTTATAATCTACATGCATTTCATAATTCATTGGTATAAATACTATAGAACCTTGCATTTAATTTTTCTTTCAAATTATCTACCAAATAAAGCTCTTATATAAAACAAAAAGTTAATTAACTGATCAAATCATACTTAAGTTCTATCACCGGTTTTTAGCAACAAACTTTTATAAAATTCTAGAATATCAGGAAGTAAGTGAAATGTAGATTGCAAAATGCCATCTTTACAAACATGAAAGAAGAAGAAAGCGCGTAAAATTATTAAAGCAACTTTTAAAGAACTGAAACCTTAAAAGCAAAATCGGTGCTCAGTTTAATATAATTTAGCAATAACTATTGTTTAAATACTCATACTTAAGTTCCATTTTAATCCATGAATTCATTATAGTGCGTAAAGGTATAGTTTGCTGAGATAAACTGGTTTAGTTTCATCGTCAAAAGAAAAAATAACATGAAGCTAATAAGTCTAACCAGCAACAATGAGGAAGTAGAAAGAACCATCTGGAATACGGAAGCGGTTCTTAACCACCCATTTGATCTCGAAAGAAAAGCCACTTAAGAAAAATTTCACAATGCTGTAGATTTATCTCTGAATGACTTTTACTACGAGGCTTGAGGAAAACAATCCCTTGTGTAATTTTTTTAATGGAGGACAATTGTCTCTTTGTTGTTTATATTGTCATCTTTTATTTGGCTTATCTTTTCGTGGGCAAGGTGGAGTTCGGTAAAATAATTCCAATAGAAGTGTTCACCCATAAACTTCCTCCTATACTTACACAATAGGGTAAACGTTCCGTGTTTAGCTTCGTAGTACAGTGAAGAGGAATATGTATACAATTTGAATTGTTTCCTTTTGATGGATTTCGTCCAAAATTTGATATAGATTTATAATTTTGGAGACGAGATCAATTACCAAACTTCATTTACCTTGCTTGATGTGTTTCTGAGATATCGTGCTCACAAGAACACAGACAGACTAAAGAATAAGCAGTCTACCTGCCGTCAAATTCAGTTCAAAATTCAACGTATACCTATATTTTGGTGTAAAGATAATATACTAAAATTCATCCATCCAGCTCGTTGCGTTTTGAGTTATCGCGTTCACGTGCACACAGGTGGACAGACAGACAGATTTCTCGCAGATGGATTCCATCTGAAATTTGACATAAATCGACATTTTTAGTGTTAAGATCACTTATCAAATTTCAGCGATCTAGCTCGTTGCGCTTTGAGTTATCGTGTTTAGAGACAGACATAATTCCAGGAATGGTTTTTCGGAGTCGGAGAGGTCTGGAGATTCATCGAAATCTCGAGGTCGAATTATTTGATGATTACAGTCAGTGGTGTAGTCGTAAAATAAGCAGTGCCGGGACGCTCTAAAACAGGGGTTCCCAAACTTTTTTCCCTCGCGTACCCCTTGATTACTCTTTTTGTTTTCTCGTACCTTCTACTATCATATATCCACCCCCCAACCATCCGTCTATGCAAAGAAGTTTTTATCAATAATTTTAACGTTAGCTTAAAAGTGAAATGGTTAGAATTAATACGATTTGCAAAACTTATTTTCGATTTTACATTTAATTTCATTTTTCAATAGTATTACTTAACGCCAAAGCGAATGAAACCAGTATTGGAATTCTTTCGTTTTAACTTCTAGGAATAGCTAAATATTACACTTCGTACTAATCAATTATTCAAGTGATATAGTTAATAAATAGCAAGTATTCTCTTAGAGAAACAAAATTCTCCAACTCTTTCCATTCCTTATGTTTTCTTGTTTCCGCCTTTAACGACTTTGATTTCATGTACCCCCAAATGGTCATTCGCGTACCCCCAGGGGTATGTGTACTTTAGGTAGGGAAACTGCTCTAAAAGCAACGCCGGAACGCTCCAACCTGGGTGGCAAAAACTGCGCTGTTTTAAAGATGTTTAAATTTTTCTGTATTTATTTCGCGTGGAAAAAAGCAGTGACGGAACGGCGTTCCAGTGCATACCGGCTCCACTACACCCCTGATTACAGAATTTTCTCTTTGCACACTTTCGGATACGAGAAAGTAATTATATGTATTTTTTAGACACAGATTATGTAATAATGTTGTGCATTGTTTTTGCAATTTTATATAAGTTTTTAAGATTAGAATTCGGTGATCAGTCTGAAGGAAACAGTCAAATGACTAGACTAATCGCAGTATCAAAGAAAAAATTGTGCTCATTATTATGCATGTTT
>BGPR01038677.1:0-14611 GCA_013235015.1 Araneus ventricosus | reverse complement strand
TCGTGCTTCGTTCGGTTACGTATTTGCTATAGTGTTTGAGAGAATGCTGTAGGATTTGATATCAGCATGGAAAATGAGATGAATAATTGTCAACTATCTTAAGCAAAGCCGCAGCAAAGCGAATTTGAGGGCTTATAAACAACTGCTAATTTAAAACAGCTTGTTGAATATTTTCACTGTGATGTTTTCATTACAATTAATTACATTATTCCATTTATATTAAAATCATGTTTGTAGAATAAATAATAATAATAAAAGCAAAATACATATATTATCAGGAATAAATCCTCTTTTGCAGAAATTACAGAGCAATTCTTTACGCAAAAAAATGACGCATCATAATCTTTCCATTCCTCAAGTTCATTGCAAATGAATATATAAGACATCGTCCTATAGTTCTTTCTACCATAACATCACAAATAAGTTTGATGTTTGCAGAACAAGGAATGCATAACTTTTTAAGGAGTTTAAAATTATTTTTTATCAGTTTTAAAATGAATAAAGTTCACTAATCAATTACAAATGTTAATCCAAAATCAACGAAACTTTTTCATTAATTTTGAACAATGCATGCCTATGTTATTTAAACTCTGACTGCAAAGTTTTATGAATTATTTCTAGTAGTATCAGTTATTATTAAGTCGGTAAATACAAACTTGTGACACTTTAATCAATCAGAACGGTAATCAACGGCATTCGATTTGACAGCAAAATTTTAAAAAAGTAATTTAAATATAAATAAAAAATATACCATGCATAGTTTTTAACAAAAAATATCTAAAAAAACAATCATTGAATTCTTAAGCACTCAATCATTGTTAAGTTTCACATTCATAAAACTCATATTGCCACATTTTCCCCATCACTCGTGCATTATGTGGCTGAGAGGTAGGAAAGCTGACTTTGGATCTATTGGTCCTTGGTTCGATCCCCGCTGGTTGCGGACTGGGTTTTTCTTTCTTTGTATTTAACACTAATTTATGCTAATTTCCAGAATGCTCCAATTTATGTAAATTTAATTAATTTGAATATAGAATGTTCTAGAGTGTTCTGTTACTGTATATAAGTTGTGGCTCTCCAGTTGAGAGGGTTGAATGAGATACAATCAGCTAGATCAAACGCCAGTGTTGGATTTCTAATAAATTGACATTTCTATACCTCAAGTCTGCTCAATTAATCGTCTCACCTGTGTCTACGTGACAATATTATAACTATTGATGGTGGGGAGAGGGAACGAAATATCTTTTGAGTGAAAATATATTTTTTTCTCTTAAAAATGGTGTAAGGTTTATCTAAAGAAACTTTTATGGAACGCTATATCTAACAAAGTAATTGAAAAACTTAGTTCAACATATTTAGCTTTAGTTTGGTCAAAAGCAATGAATAGGAAACTACAAATGGCGCTGACTTCACTTTCCTCCTTTTTTGTAATGATGACTGCCTCTTACAACTGCAATTTATTTCGATAAAAAAACAGTGTTTGTGAATAGCTTTCATCAGATTTGGCAGAAGTTTTTTGGCGCCTCATTTCCAACTTTTGAAAACTTTTTTCTTCCTTTTATAATTGGCTTCGTGGATGTTTTTGGGCAATTGAATTACACTTTTGGCGACAAATTTAAAGCTACCAGACATTACATAACGGCAGAGAAATCTAATTACGCTACCGCGGAATCAATGCCAAAAGACTAGAATGGGTATGTAACATCTGAGATTATATTTATGATAAGTTTATGTATACTTGATATCCGCGGTTTGGAAAAAAAACAAATATCCTTACAGAGCATCTATGAGATGTGATTTCTATTAAGCGATGAATTGTGGTTATTGGTCTCAATATTCAAAGCGATTAACACTTCATGCCAGATTATTGAGTCATTTGTCGCATAGAGAAGAAATACAGATCATGAACAGCAGATATACAGCTGTCATATAGAGAAGAAATACAATTAGGTTCAAAGAATTAAACAGAGTCTTAGGGCATATTTCTATGATTTTTGACCGAGTGAAGTGAGATTCTGTTTTAACTGCAAAGTTCGGCATTTCATCTGTTTCTCTGCAAATCTGTCTGTTACGCACTCACGTCGAAACACGTCGTTCGATTTTCATTGGATTTCATTTGTATATTCCTTGAAATCATTAAAAATGACGTATGCGTAAGGTTTTTTTATTATGTTTTAAGATGGTGACCTTTTTAATAGTTTCAATATTCGGCAAGTTTGGCAGCATGGAAAGCGTTGAGACATTTCAGTAATGGCGAGACATATAATTGTAATTTTGTCAGTACTGATAACAACAGATATTTCATTGCAATTTTGTTAATACTGATAAAAGCAGAGACTTGTGTGAAGAATTCTCACTGGAAAAATTAAATGGCTAAAACTTTAAAGACTGCGATGAAAAGCAAATTTTAGATTTTTTTCGGACGTAAGGTCTACTGTTCATAAAACATAGAACTACTAGTATATGTTCAATGATAAGTTTTAAAAATTATACTTTTTATCCCTTTTGGTCTCACACTTTACTCATTGCAAACGTTTGAAATGACAAACTCATCTGCATACACTGAGGTATCGACTCCTTTAAGAGCCAACCCAGATAACAAAGAAAGCTTGTCTAAAAGGTTTTGGAAACCTTGTCTTCGGCAAGGGTAAAGGGTTGTCACAAAGATTTCCATGAAAAGGGTTGAACCTTTCAGCAAGGTAGCGGAAAAGTTCGCTAGTCAACAAGAAACAAGGTTTTCTGTATGGTTTTTAGTAAGATTTCCCAAAGCTTTTATTACATGCTTGTTTCAGGCTTTCCTCAAGCTTGTTTCAGGCCTTTCCAAAGGTTGTTAAGAGCCCTTCTTCGGCGGACAAAATAGAACCTCCTCTTCCCCCTCTCCGAAGCCGCACTCCTGCAGAGAGGTCCAACCCCCTTTTTATTCCCCTTCTTCTGACGTCATCTTAGTCCAACTTAGAGTTATCTGAAATATCAATTAATTAGGAATTGTAATTAATCAAAGCTTAATTATTAATTTCAGTTAATTTGATTAATATAATTTTAATTGAATCTAATTTTACTATTTTGTTATAGATTGTGACAAAACTTCAAATTCCACCGAGCCGGTGATGGAACCCGCGTTCGTAGAGTTGAAAGGTAAGCGCACTAACCTCTATACCGGACGGGGTTACACACGATGGGACAGGTGTTTCATAAAAAGCTTCCCTACGTCAATTTTGTGGGAATGGTTTGCGCGGAAATGCTTTCGCGGACTTGTCGTTCAAACCTTGTCGGTGAGGTAGTTCATAAAAAGCTTTCCCTAGTAAACCTTGCGGCAATCGTTTCCGAAACGGTTTGAGCTGAAATGCTTTAGCAGACAGTCTATGTAAAGTGAAATGGCAACCTTCCCGCAACCTTCTTTGCTATCTGGGAAATGCTCATGTGGAATTTTACAGTAAAATAATAAGTGTTTTGAATTTCAATTTTTTTTTACTGGAATAAAAATTGACAAAGTTTCTTTGTTTATTTATTCTTAATAATATATCTTAAATCAGAATGAAATATTCAAAAGAAATTATTGGGAGAGTTTATGTCTGGAATGATTTTTTGCATGAATTTCAGATATTCGCAACAGGTTGACATATTCCATCGATGTTTTTAATACCGTGGTAAAGTTATGAATTACTGAGGTGAGAAAATAGTAAAAAAGATAATAAAATTGATTGTTATATTGCTTTGTGGTTATAGGCACAGTGAGCAATGATTGGCTTTATATCCCGCATGGCCTTTAAACTTCTAAGCTTTAAGACCTTCAATGATAAGTCTCAAAGTTTATGCCTTTTGCTTTAAATTTTAATTATTTCAAGCAGGGAAAATGAGATGAAAAATTGAGCTGTATATATCGAAACAGCGACTTCTTTAAGAGGAAAAAATTCATGCAGAATTGTATATTAGAAATATATGTCCTAAATTTATATAATTTAACAATTTATTTGTAAAAATAAAAATCGACAGTTTAAGAGATCGTCATAGACAGTGGATTTAATTTTTATTAGCTCTTTCTAAGTCACAAATCTTTACGGGAACGATAATTGAATTATCCATGAGAAAATATATATATTTGTTCGTGATGATGTATTATTTTATATCTGAGAGAAATATTCAGAGTTTGATGCGACAAAACAACCAAAAAATGATATAACAAATGCTCATTTTGCAAGATTTCAACAGAACGTTGATATGAACGATTACCTATCTGGGAAGGTCAGTTGATCGTGTTCGACAATCTCAAAGGCGAATGATCATGGCGGCCAAAGCATGATCCAACAGGTCCCTGGTCTTCCATTCACTGTGTTGCAACTCATGCACCACATCCTACACCTGATTATATACAAGAATCAGACTTCGGAAGATCTGTGTATTGTGGCATCATCACGGCATCTGGCAGTATCTCGAGTTGTAAATGCATTCAGGTCGGATCCGCCCTCTTTGTGATGTCACTTATCAGCCAATAGCGAGCAGCCTGTTGGAGTACTTAGAGACGATGATTACCTCTGTTCACTCTCTTCTTTGTTGTATCATCTCACAGCTAGGTTTAATGATGTTATGATTTAATTTAGGATTTTATATTAGCTGTTGCTCTATTAAATTTGTTGCTTTGTTATGTAGTAGTCTTTCTTTGAATGTGTCACCAGTTCTGTCGTTCTCACGATGGAGTACTTCTTGTATATGTGGAATACAGGCATGTTAGGTTGAGAAGCTGAGTAGTGTAGTATTGTACAAGTCAATATGAAGCACTTAAGTGTCAATCGTTCTACGTACCTAATACCTCGGCGACTAGGCCAGTAAATCCAGCCTCTACACGTGTTGTTAATTAACTTGACCTCGACGTATGCCTAGAAATTACAGTATTTATGCTGTGAAAAGAAGTTAGCGTGTGACATGCTGCAAGGTGTCTCGATACCGACTTTGGAAACATGTGGTTTACACGCGAAGCACATTTATTTTTTATCTCGATGGTTCCTTTAAAAAAATTGTTTCTGCCTTTGGAGTACAGAATACCCGTATATTATATCCTTGGATCAGGCAAAAATAAAGATTTGGCGAAAAGTCTGAATTCAAAGCCAGAAGAAATGTTTTTGTTCGATGTCCGGCGTGTTGTCAGAAATAAAGCAGGGTGTCCGATTAACCACTACAAAGACCATTGAACTATAAAGCTTCATATATTTCTTAAAACAATGCAACATTAATAAATACAGCGCACATATTTACGAAAATGTACAGAACATTTACCATATTATTTCTCAAAAAGTGGAGAGGAATAACTTTTAAGAATACTTTTATCGTTTTATCCAACCAACATCAATCTTTTGCATGCAATATCGTTAATTGTTTTCTAATGATGAATAAATGACATATCCCGCGCCTGCTCAGAAAGTTGCGCCAACAAATAGTTTGTCCAAATTTCCTCAAAGGAAACTTACTATTTTTCGATTTAACGATACTGCAGCACTTTCTGCACATTCTAGCATAATTTGTGGAGGCACATAGTTTGTATAATCTAGGAACACCTCCTGGTTCGTGGAAAACGGTGCTTTGCACATTGACTTCCAATGATCATGCGATTTCTTCAGGATACTGAACCATGCAGGAAGCTGCATAGTTGACCTCTTTATTCACCAGATTTTGTCCTGTGATTTCTTTCTATGGACTCACATGAAAGAACAGGTATATTGCAACAATCAACAAACATTTCGGTTCTAGAGCATCATAACTCTGTTCTATGTGAGGCGGAGATGTTTGCACGACAGATTCCTAGTGTGTTCTGAAATCATAGAAGTGATAGTATAGGAATATTTCACATCTTATACGATTTATGTACATGCAGGTAGCATTCAATAAAAAAAAATAAAATTGTCGTCTGACTGTTGAATGTCTGTGATTATTAATACAATATGATGAATCGATTAGAGTTCAATGAATGTTTTTAATATAGTTTTAAAAAAGAAATATGTTCAAGTTTCTAATGGACTCCATTGCGCCTTTAAAGGAAGAATAACTTCTTCATCATCATTTTAATTAGAGCAGAAAAATTTGTTTCTATGCATCAATTGTGAATTTCGAAAATCGGATATCGTTACCACATTCACTAACTAGAAAGAGGAACTTTACATTTTGAACGGGGATGAACGACTATAAGTCCAGTTTTACGTCGTATAAGACAGTGCATTATCATTACAAGATACGGATGAATTGGATTGGATAGACGACGTATAACGAGAAACGTATAACGGTGGTTTCTTGTTTTCAAAATCTCTTTGGGAGGGTCTATTTTTTCCGAATAATTTCGAAATGCATTGATATCGTTATCACAATTCACATACAGAAAGGGGAAAGTTTTACATTTTAGAAAGGGTAAACAACATAACTAAATCTTTACTTCGCTATAAAAAGGTACATTATCAATACAATAGATACAAAATGATTGGGATTATGATAAGACCACGTATAAATGAGAAACGTATGAACGGTGGTTTACTGTATTTTCAAAATTTACTTTTTTAGGGGGGGGGAATATTCTTTTCCGAATAGTTTCGAAATCGTGATATCGTTATCACATTTCACGTACTGGAAAGAGGGAACTTTTTGAATGTTAGAACTGGGGAAAACGACGTATAATCGAAGCTTTACGTCGTATAAACGAAGTGCAGTATCATTACAATGGATACGAGTGAATTGGGATTATGATAATACGACGTATAAATGAGAAACGTATGAACAGTGGTTTACGGTATTTTGAAAATTTACTTTTTGGGGCGGGATTTATTCTTTTCCGAATAATTTCGAAATCGTTATATCGTTATCACAGTTCACGTACTAAAAAGAGGGAAATTTTTACATTTTGAGAAAGGGGGTAAACGACATATAATCAAAGCTTTACTTCGTATAAACGAAGTGCATTATCATTACAATGGATACGAATGGATTGGGATTATGATAAGACGACGTATAAACGAGAAACGTATAAACGGTGGTTTACTGTATTTTTAAAATTTACCTTTGGAGGGGTGGGGGTTTATTCTTTTCCGAATAATTTCGAAATCGTGATATCGTTATGACAGTTCACGTACGAAAAAGAGGGGGAAAAACTGTTGGCTATTGAGGCCGGACTCGAGGCCATTTTGAATGAAAACAATTACGGGGCGGTATGGATATTATCAGATAGTCGAAATTCAGTACAACACTTGAAAGACTGGAGAAACGTGGGAGATGGTTCTGGCATCTCTATATTGAAATTACTTAGACATATAGGCATGGATGATGAGGTGCACCTCCAATGGATACCCTCCCACGTAGATATTTATGGAAACGAGGTTGCTGACGATTTGGCGAAGCAGGGCACGGCTGAACCTTTGTTTTCAACCCCCTCCTTAACATTTGACGAGATTTATTCCATCAGAAAAAACAAAGATTTAAAGACGTGGAGGGTCCCTCCATCCCATGATTGGTATAAGCGGAGCAATCCTGGTGGTTTTATTGGCCCTGCCTGTGATAGAGCGCTGTCTAGATTTGTTAGCGGTCACCTGAGGAGTTGCTCCTTTAGCCACGGCAACAAAGTTTTTCCGGTCTGCGCTAAGTCTGGAATAGCGAGTGCGTCCCCAGAGCACATTCTCTCTTGTCTTCGCCTATCTAGGGAGACTTTCGAGACTGATCCTTTGCTTGCTCTCGATTTCTTGAGGGTTAGTGGGCTCATGGACGATGTCTAGCTGCCGCTAGACAGAGAGAGATTAGTAACAACAACAAAAGAGGGAAATTTTTACATTTTTGAAAGGGGGTAAACGACGTATAACCAAAGCTTTACTTCGTATAAACGAAGTGCATTATCATTACAATGGATACGAATGAATTGGGATTATGATAAGACTACGTATAAATGAACGGTGGTTTACTGTATTTTGAAAATTTCCTTGGAGGGGGGATTTATTCTTTTCCGAAGCACGATGCAGAAAATGGCGCATTTCCACCATCGCTCTATTATTTTTTACTAAATTTTCAAATGAACTAGTTAGTTTTGCGACACTCTGTATGCTAGATAATGGATAGAAAAATTAGATATTTATGCACACCATAGTACTGTTAAATATTATTAGAATGCTTCAGAAAATTTTACGCTTTTTATCAGAGAAACTAAATTTATTTTTATATCTCAAATATATTAATTTTATTATTAATTCAATCATATTCATTAGAAGAAGCTTCAAATAACTCAAACTCTATCGCAAAATAAGTCAGAGTCAAAACATTTTCATATAACTCTAAATAATGTGTTGTTCATAAACTTACAACGAAACAAATAACATAACAATTTTTAAAAATACATTATTGATGCTTAATGTTTATATGGGCCTTGTTTGGCCTTAATCACTGCTTTCAGTTTTTAATGCAGGCTAAGAAGCATTTTCTGCGTTGTCTCCTGGTTTTTACTGCGGCATTTACTTTTGATCCTCTCAAAAATTGACTTTTATTTCTTCTATCTTCGAAAGGGAATTTATGATTCAAAACTGATCATAAATTTTAGCTAGGATTAAGGTGTGGTCTTCGTGGTGGCCACTCCATTATCTTAATATTGTTTACTGAGAAATAATCTTTGGATATCTTTGACGTGTTCTTTATGTCATTATCTCTCTGAAAGATATACCGTCGACCCACGCTAAAATTTCTGATGGATTTCTTCAGATTTTGGGAAATCCCAGCTAAACAAAATCTGCAGAAAATTTTTTTGAAGTTCTTAAAAAATATTCCTGCAGATTTTTTGAAGACAGAACAAATCTGGATTTTTTATTCAATTTAATCTGCATAAAAACTGCAAAACATTTCTTATTATATTTTTCACTAAATATTCTGGAGATTTTTGTAAGACAGCAAAAAATCTGCATTTTGTCTTCAATTAAATTTGCAGTTTTTTAGCATATTTTCACAACATTCAACTTGATCAATATTCTGATGATTTTTGGAAGATTTAACTGCTATCTCACAATATCTGCATTTCTCTGAATACATATTTTGGACCATATTCTCTAATATTGCAGCTTATTTTTCCAAAGGATATAAAACAAAATTAGAATGTAATTATCATCATTGTTTAATTTTACAGCAGACAGGAATTTCATCAGTTCCTTTTTCAATTAGTGATATCGACCATTTAATTGTATAGGAAAGGAATCGAATTGCTGAAAAAATCTCCCAATCAAAAATTGTCTTAAGCACTAAAATTGACACTGAAAAAATTAATTCTAAATTGATATTTAAAATAAATAATTGAGGTTTTACCATTTCAAACTTTTTTCCCATAATTTAATTACCTTCCAATTGGTTTTCCAACTGTCTTTCTGACTAGCTCTTTTCCTCCGAAAAGAAGGGAGTTTGCGCCCTTTGGATAGAGAGAAGGCTTGTGAGAAAGAAAAAAAGGTGAAAACGAATTCATTGAAACAGAGAATCTAAATTATTGAGCACAAATATTACTAATCTCGTCAATTACTCATCTCTACGACTTTGAAACACGTGTTCTGACCATGGTTGATTTTTACATCACTAAATGTCGCCTCTAGAGCTATGTTGAGGTTAAAACTCAAATAGATTATTTTACCCCATTTTGTGTTGTCCAGTGTGGTCATGTGGTTAGTGCTCCTGCCTGCCAGCTCTATGAACGCGGGTTCGAATCCCGGCCAGATTGAGTTTCAAGTTTTGTCACAAACTGCATCGACATCGTACAAGTAAGTTGAATCATAAATCAGATTAATTAAATTAATGGAAATTAATAATTAAGCCTTGACTGCAGAAAATCCGAATGCATTTGGAACATAGTTTTCTTCGGATATTCTACATTTTTTTCTGCAGAAAATCTGAAGTAATCATGTTCCAAATACCTTCAGATTTTCTGCAGATTTTTGTTAAAGATTTCCTGTAGATTTTTTTTTAGCTGGGATGATATCAAGGTACATACTGATAGTCATTTTACCATTGATCATCACAATTTTACCAAAATCTTTAAAAGGAAATAAACTCATACTATCACATTTCCACCTCATTTTTTTCTCTGTAGAATATTCACCAATTTAACTCTAACGATACGGGACCCTCCCATACGTCCCTTCAAGCAAAAGACGATAGCCGTCCAAAATGTCCGAATGTCACTCTGAAATGTCCACCCCCTTTCGTTAAGTGTGATTGGTTTGACACCCGCGGCGCGTGCTTTCTTCGTTAGAGTGGCTCGCCCAGATGTGTTTGGTGAAAAGGGGAGTTTTTTTACAATTCGGACAATGCCAGCTGTCATTGTGGTTTTTGAGGGGAAAAGTGAATTTCCCTTATTTTTGATAGAGGAGCTCGGTCGTTCCCGTATTTTGAGGACCCTTTATTTCAATGGCCTTAGGTATCAGAGCGTTAAGAACCTCGCCTGAACGTCCTCACACTCTTTTACCTTTTTCTCTTATCCCAAAAGATCATATTTGCTTTGTATGACCATAAAAGACTGTACCAGAATTACGAAACCTTCGAAATATGCTCTTTAGCAAAAGCCAAGTGCATAATCATGTTTTGTATTGAGATTCTATGGTCTTTTTTCTTTTTATACAGCTTATAAACCCTGAGGCTTTGATTATAAGGCAAACTTCTAGAGATGACACATTCAATTTCAAGTTTTTCACAAATTTTTTAACGATATGTCTTTCTTTTTCTGTGCAAATCTTACATTCATAGAGTCTTCTCTTGTACTTGTTTTCAGTTTTCTGTCTCGCCCTCTCTTGTTTTCGATGGTTCCTGTCATCTCTGGGACAGATAGTAGATACCCAACAACGATAATTTATACCTTTTTGCTTGTTTTTCATATGATACCCCATCCTTTCTATCTTCATTTTTGAGGTGGCGAAGATCAAAAGAAATCTTTTAGCTCTTGCGCATAACTCTTGTCTTGACTGCTTCATAGGCCAAAAAAATTAATTAATTTGTTAAAATTATTAAAATTCACCAAAATAAAAACTCCAATTCGTACTCACTTAAATGTAACCTTCGTCATCAGTCGTCCGAATAATTTTGAACAGCTAGAATATGCTGTTTAAAACAATAATTCTTTCTAAGAAACAGTGACATTTAATGAAATAATTAAAACTGACATGTAATTTATAGAGGACAAAATGAGATACTAGAAAACCAAAACAAAATAGCAAACTATCAAGTTTTCAAAATTTTATAAACAAATAATGAAATTTTTACAGTCCGTTCTGATAATCTTGAACAGCACTGTATTTACTAAAACTTTTTCAGAAAATTCCACATATTATTCATGGTCAAAATATCTTCCTAAACCAATCATTACTTTACTTTCACACCCGTATGAAGCTTTATCCATGATCATAGAAATTTAAGGCCTGACACGAGAGTAGTCACATCTTATCGCCACGAGGTTTAAAATTTGTAGATTGTTTTACTATTTTGTCCTATTGTATCATTGCAGTGTAACAAAACTTACTGCGAATGATGGGAGGCAGGAAAGACAGGCAGTTTAAACGCAAAACAAATTTGTCTTGCAGCACTCACTTCACTTGAAGTGAAGGATACCACATTCCTTGTGTCTTTTAAATACCCATCTTTAAAAAAATCGAGATTCCATCCAGTAGTAATCTAAAAGCTAAATCTTTAAGAATTTTATCTTATATACTATAACTCAAACTTATCATGGTTAAACGTTTTATTGTACTCTATCGACCACACAATTCAGCAAGTTTTAGTATTAAATCTGACGCCTTTAATTTACTTTCAACACTACACAGCTACAACTTTGATGTACAGATCTCCTTTGTCCTTTGTTTGGGACATTTCGGGCTATGTATGTTTGGCGTAATGCTAGCTTCTTATAGAAAAATTTTCCAATTATTATTTTGAATCCATTTCGAATAGTTCTTAGCCCTTGAAAATTGGACTAGAATGGATGCCTTGTTTGTTGTTGGTTTATTCGATTACCCATGAGTTTATTTTATATTTTTTTGGCTATCTTTGTATGATCTTGATTTCCATTGTTCTCTGTTGTTTTATGTTTTGCTGCTGCAATTCCGCGTTACATAAACATTGTGTACATTTTATCTAATTTTTTCTAAATTTTATTCTATAAATTTTATTGTTTATAAATAAAAATAACTTTTGTTGTATTTTTGCTGTTCTTGTTTAAAGTTTAAGTTAAGATTTCTTTTCTAAATTTATTCTAATTTTTCTAGTTGATTGTTTCTAACTCTTAACGTGTCATTGAATTACACCAATTAGCGTTGAAGACATCTTATTCATAGGCAGCCTCAATTTTCTTTTTTCGGGGCGCTCTTGAGGTTGTTGCATTTAAGCTTATAGAGCATTAAGCATATTAGAGCAGTTCATTTATAAGCAAATGACAAGGTCTGTTAAATTCTTTACCCTCATCGCTATCAGTCGTATTTTCTGCAGTCAGATTCGATTAAAGCCGAAGATATTTTCTCTTCCGCTGCTTCTCATTCACTTACAGTGATTCGATTATATTAGCTTCTTTTTTTCAGGCATTCTGAGTGGGATTCTATCGCTTATTTGTTTTGAAAACAAATTCGTTTCATTCGATAATTCAATTACAAAATTGAAACTCTAGTGATGAGAGAATTAGTTTGTTACTCTTTGAAGTCATTATGCAATTCGAAAATTTCAAATGCAGACATCAAAGAATTCATTTTTTACAATTTTTGGCTCATGAAAATCGGATAAACGAATGCGAAAGAAGTATTCATTTCTCTACAACGAAGCAATTTTTCTAATTTAATAAAACAAATACTTGAAATGTCTCTATTGAACATTTTATATTTTTTCAGCTCTTGAACTAGATACTTCCCATACTTTTATTTAGCTGAGCTAACTTGAACCTCCAGCATTTATTTAATGGATAGACTTTCATTAGGTTAAATTATAAGAAAAAATCTGAAGAACTTTCTGAAAAACACTATTATTAAGAACTTGTGGCGATCCTGAATTCCTCCAGATGGCGCCACTCATGGAACTATTTCAATAAATAGAGATTCGTTGCTACGCAATTCACAGGAGATGCACGAGGCAGCGGACTAGTCATGTCATGTCATGCCCTAGTTAACTGAATTTTATCTATTTTGCGTTTAATTAATATTTTACTATCACTTCCTAATTGTTTTAATAAATGTAGTTGAATTCTTATACCTGAAGTGTTTAGTCAATTTTCTTGAGTATGCAAAATTTTTCATAATAAAGTATTCATAAACTAAAAATAATAACTTATTTCTGGAGTTTTTAAAACGAACACCACCATTTGTTTACATTATTAGCTTTGTTGCACACTATTAGATTTTCAACTATATACTTCCCATAGTTTTATCTGCTTAAATTAATTCAATTCCTTCATTCCATATTATAAAAAGCTTGTTTTTATCGACTGTTTTATATCAGGTAAAAATGCAAAAATCTATACGTCTTTCTGAAAACAAATTAGCAGGAGTTGAGAATAAATGCAGAGTGATTATAAAAAATATTTGATCCGTAGAGAGTGTACCGTTTGCGGGAACGAAATAAAATTTTGAATGCTTGTATTCTACGGAATGCGCTAAAGAATAATATGAAAAACAATAGTCCAACTCTCACAGTTACGGTTCCAGTTACAAAATTTCGAAAGTTTCAGAAGGCAATATTTCTTTTTTTCACGAAAACGTGTTCCTCATAGTAAAAAACTTAAAATGGAGTTGGAATGGTATTTTTAGCGCGAAAAATTGTGGCGATTGGGAAAACATGTAGAAGAGAGAGAACTCTATTCTGGCTAGGGCGTCAAATATCTGCAAAGTGCTTTATAATCTCCTGTACGGGAAAGCGGGGTAGAACCGGGTAGCTAAGGTTGGAAGGCCTCTTGGATCTAAAATATTCGGCATGTCGAGCTTGTCAAATTTTATTATAATATTCATTGTTTCTCGTAGTATAATATATATTTCAAGAAAAGTCATAGTTTTACTGCATTTTTAACAATGATATTTTTATAGAAAAAGTTATACCACCCGGGTACAAATTTTAACGTTATGGGAAATTAGGAAAACTCGATTTTCAGTGGAAAAGTTGCAACTATTTTTATTTTACATGGCAATTTAAGAAAATAGGTTACACAATTCACATGCAAAATAGTTGTCTTCGTCCTCCGAGACACTGCAGCTTTCATGGGCACAGCTAAGACAGATTTTACTTTGGGTTAAACCCTTTTTCTTTATTTAAATTCGAAAATACATCATTAAAATATAAACAATCAACGTCTGATGCGTTTTCTTACGCCACTCGGAGTAAACGGCTTTACCCCGAGTGCAGATATTATGAAAAACGATATAAAACCGCGCCATTATTGGAGTAAATCCTTATTGTTTGATAGGGATGTTTAATATTTGGTAAACGTATATCAAGCTGGAATAAATATAGTTTTCATAACTGTAATAATTTTTAAGTAGGGACAGTTTAAAATAAAACGAAAATCAGAGGGTTGACTTCTCAAAACAAATAAACCTTCACAGATGCAGTGAATTCAGCAGCTACAACACGCCACTATGACTGTTCCTTTCTCTTG
>BGPR01038676.1:0-14612 GCA_013235015.1 Araneus ventricosus | reverse complement strand
CAGTAGATCGTTTCAGTTACGTATTTAACAACATGACGTCTATCGTCTCGTGTCATTCGCAATTTTCTACTCTAACTTCCCATCTCGAAACGTACTCAAGAAACTTCCTTCAATAGCAAGAACTTTCCAAATTATAATTGTTATTATACATATAATAAATAGATTCATCTGTAAAAGTACGAACAAAATGTGGCAGAACAAATAATCGGAAGCGATATGACAAAAGGTCAACATTATCAGAAAGATAAATATGAATTAGATGGACTGTTGAGAATCTTTTTCCTGTCTCTATACAGAGAGTGATTGGCCCAGATTTCTTGCACCTGGAATCATGGGCTGTATAACTTTCAGTAAATCGGGGGAACCATGTGTTCATTCGCAATAAGTCTGCTAAGGAAATCTACATAGTACGAGAGATTGTTCTTTTACTGGTGCAACAGTCAAAAACTCTTCGAAGACAAGTGAAGAATTTTCTTACTCGAAGAAGGCGAAGACATTAGACGTGCTAACAGTTAACGTGGAACAAAGTTTTGATGATTTAAACAACGACACTCTGTGGCGTCTTGTATGTAAGTATAAAAGGACAGCGCAACAAAAAAATTCATCAGCAATATATGATATAGGCCCCAAGAAATGAAGTTGAGGGAGGATTTGAAGATTGATGAAAACCCCATCAATTCGGATGTCTTTTTTGCAGGTTGAGGACAGACAGTTCCTGTTCACTGGTCAGTTCTCTGTTCCCGATCCCCGTATTTCAAGAAAATGTTCGACAGCAGAATGCTAGAACGTATGCAGGAAAAAAAAAACTCACATTATCATTACCGATTCATCTCTTGTGCAGTTAGAAGCTTATTCAGTTTTGTATGCAGACTTCTCGTTCAGGGGAGACGACCTCCGGAACTGTTTGATTTACTATTGTGAACAAATACGAAGTGATGGACAGAAACTTTATCATGGACACAAAATTGTATCCAATGTCATCGACAATGCTTGTGACATATTGCAGCTTTCACATCGCCACAATCTGCAAGCCTTGAAAATGGAAGTGATGGACTTCATTCGGTCGCACTCGGATGCTGTTTTTCAGACAGAAGTTTGGGGAAAATGTTTGAAGTAAGTGAGCCATTGTGGCAGAACTTATCAGCTTTTGCTTGAAGAAAATTGTTAACCTGATGGGATTGTTGGTACTTGATGGTACAGTTTCCTTGTTTTAAGTCCAGTTTTTGCTCAATCAGTTGATCCAAGAACAGATGTAATGCTTTGCCAGAGTAGACAGCTTTGGCGTATATTATCATTCATCAGCGACAGCTGAGTTTGAAGTAATTATTGTGCTTATTGCTTCATTTCATAAACAGGATTAGGAAAATTTATCTTTTATATAGTATATTAATTAAATGCATTCTGCTTCTAGTTTTATCTTCTCACTAACAGTTTAATACTTAACTCTTGAAAAATTAGTGATAAAATTTTTGTACTGTTGCAGTGTATGAATTTTTATATTTAAACAGACTTGAATAAAGTATTCCAAATAAATATTACATAGTTGCATTATAGTCATTTTTTTATTTTATGTATCTTCTCATATTAGGATTCTTACGGAACTTGAAATATTAGCAATTCTTTATCGTCTGGGTCGAACCGTGACATATCATGTTAATCAAATTACATACCTTTTTGTAATCTTTAAAAGGAAGTTCAAATCCTTGAAAATCCTTTATCAAGATAGTATGTTAATCTAAGCTCATTAGATACAACTATGTTCATATATTTTTGTTGATAAAATTTACCGCCGTGTCTGATAGTTAACTGTGTGTCTGAAACAAAACACCGTGTCTGTCCGGAGTTTAGGGTGCATAATCACTTCGTTGCTCGCCAATTGTTTGTCGCCAAGAGATAGAGTGCCAGAACAATTGTTTTGGATGCGCATTGAACATTATATCGGTGTCATACGCCCATCGCCCACAGTGATTTTTACTTTCTCGTATACGAAGAATGCAAAGAGAAAGTATAGTAATCGTCAAAAAATTCGAACTCGAGATTTTGACGAATCTCCACGTTTTAGACCTCCCCGAGTCTACCAAAAACAAAATTTTGGAATTATGTTTGTGTGTCTGTCTGTGAACGCGATAACTCGAAAACTATTAGAGCTACTGTGATGAAATTTGGTATGTGATCTTTAAACATAATTTGTAGGTTTCTATTAAATTTTGGCCAAAATCCGTCTACAGAAAGTCTGCCTGCCTGTCTGTCTGTCCGCGGTCACGCGAACACTATAACTCAACAAGCGGGAGTAGTCTCCCCGAAACTCTCGCATACGACCAGTAATGTGTGGTGGGTAAACATCCAGTGGGTAAGTGAATCTTTTTGGGGTATTTACCCAAGGCCCGGTTATTTTGAAAAAAAAATTATGAATGGTGATTTAAAATAAAATATTTAAATTTTATGAATTCCCAAAAACTTAATATTTTGCAAAAAAAATGCGTATGTTCGCATTTTTTACGCGTGCTGAGGTACCATAACTTTATTTAACCTTCCAGCGGGCGCGTGTTTTCAAGAGACACTTGCATTGTGCATCGTATTACATATTTATATCGTTATTTTATTACTAAGTGCAATTTTTATTTATAAAATCTTTGTTTACTATTAAGCTAATAAATACAGATAACATGAATAAAAGTTGTATTTATTTTTGTAATCAGCTCGATAAATTTATGTAATACGATGCAAAATATCTCGTAAAATTTGTGCAGGCGCGCCCGCTGGAAGGTTTGATGTTCTTGAGTACGAAATCTCACAACATTTCACTATATCACTGGTTAATCACAGGCGTCCATCTGGAGAATGTCAAAACGAAGATCCGTTTTGGGGGTTGCCATAATTTCCGAAGCGTGTGTGAGCGGATTGCTACAAATTCCTTCGTAGACCGCCAAGATCAAACGCCAACCATACTCACTTGAGTAAAATAAGCGAAACGCTCGCCAACACACAGTCACAATGTGCATTTTGAACTAAATATGCAATTTGAATACCTGTTTTTTAAACGATTGAGATGAAAATTGGGCGCAGATCTATAATTAATGTTAGCATCTGTGATATCAAGTTTTATTTATCGATGCCAAAGGGCTTATGAGATACAAGTATGCGATTATACAGACCGACAGACAGTCAACCCTTTGACGGATTTGGCCCAAAAGCTTGTACGGACCTACATTCATGACGATAAAACTGTATACCAAATTTTATCCATCTAGCTATTGAAGTTTTTACTTTCTCGTATACTAAGTATACAAAGAGAAAATATTGTAATCGTCAAATAATTCGAACTCGAGATTTTGACGAATCTGAACGTTTTAGACCTCCCTGAGTCCGTAAAACACAATTTTGGAATTATGTCTGTCTGTTTGTGTGACTATCTCTCTGTGTGTGTGTCTGTCTGTGAACACGATAACTCGAAAACTATTAGAGCTACGGTGATGAAATTTGGTATGTGGTCTTTAAACATAATTTGTAGGTTTCTATCAAATTTTGGACAAAATCCGTCAACGGGAAGTCTGTCTGTCTGTCTGTCTGCATGTTCGAGGTAATGCGAAAGTTAAAACTCAAAAACTTGAAAAGACTGATGGATAAAATTTTATACACAGTTTTATCGTCATTAATGTAGGTCCGTATAAAATTTTGGGCCAAATCCGTCAAAGGTTTGACTGTCTGTCGGCCCGTATAATTTACTTTTGAAGAGAATCCGTCATCTCCACGCGCATGCGTACTGGAAGAGCGGAGAGGAATTTCATTACGGAGTAGCGAATCAGTCAGTTTGTCCGTGAGCCGGTAAGAGCGGAAAATCGGTACGCATCTCCTTGAATTTGATTCTTTACCTAGATATTTTTCAATCACTATAATGAAAATTCTTCTGATAGTCTTTGGATTCTTGGTAATAATAGGTTCGAATTTTTTTAGCCACGCGGGGGAAGGGGAAACGGCACCTTTTTGGGGAAGTATAAGAGAAAGTTTAGGGGAGAACACTCCCGCTGGTTGAGTTATTGTGTTCATATGATAGCGGACATACAGCTAGGCAGACTTCCCGTTGACGGATTTTGTCCAAAATTTGATAGAAAACTAAAAATTATGTTTAAAGACAACATTCCAAATTTCATCCCCGTAGCTCTAATAGTTTTCGAGTTATAGTGTTCACAGACAGACAGACATAATTCCAAAATTGTGTTTTTCGACTCGGGGAGGTCTTCAACGTGGAGATTCGTCAAAATCTCGAGTTCGAATTTTTTGACGATTACAATACTTTCTCTTTGTGTACTTCATATACGAGAAAGTAAAAACTTGAACAGCTAGATGGATAAAATTTGGTATACAGTTTTATCATCATGAATGTAGGTCCGTATAAAATTTTGGGCGAAATCCGTCAAAGGGTTTATCCGTCAAAAGATTGTCTGTCTGTCTGTATAATTTACATTTCAAAAGAAACCGTCATCGCCACGCGCATGCGAACTGGAAGCAATCCTCTGTGCACGCGAAAGGAACGGAACGGAATTTCATTACGGCGTAGCGAATTACGTCAGTTTGCTCTTGAGCTGGTAAGAGCGGAAAATCGGTAAGCATATCTGTGAATTTGATTCTTTACCTAGATATTTTTCAATCACTATAATGAAAAACCTTCTGATAGCCATTGGATTCTGGGTAACAGTAGGATCGAATTTTTTTAGCCACGCGGGGGAAGGGGAAACGGCACCTTTTTTAGGGAAGTATACGAGAAAGTTTAGGGGAGAACACCCCCCTTGTTTTTTACCAGTGTCTGGCTCTAGCCGTTAATTTTGCCTCCTTTCAATTGGCCCACTCTCTGCTGTCTTCGATTTGATTGGTGGAGTTTAGCGAACGAATCTGAATACTACTTCGTTTGGAATTCTTCGGGTAGAATTTCGGGGTCATTTACCAAACAATTTTTTTCGACAACCGTTCGCTTCTGAAGATTTTCATTCATTGAATTTGCTGTTTATCCTTCTCTGTGTTGCTGGTTATTGCTTTAAAATTTCAAACACGGACTGTTTTTTCTGGAAACATTGATTCCCTTGCTTACGTATCATATCCTGTGTGTTTCGTTTCTCAATGAAAAAGCGAAGCTACGAGGCTCCCGCTTTGCTAAACGCGAAGCCGCTGATGTTTTTTAAGTTAAAAATATTTGCCCGGTATACACTTGGAATGCCGCATGCATTTGTGCTGGATCTCCTTTTGCGATGCCGCAGGAAGCGCATGCGCAGGAGACCTCTAAAATAAACTCGCTGCGCATCCAAAACTGTATTTGGCGACGGCAAAGAAAATTGGCGAGAAACTAGTATGCACCCTAAAACTCCGGGTTTACCGTGTCGGATATCAAAATTATTTAATTCGCCCTATAACCAAAGTTTATTTAAATGTAAAGTTTCCACACCAAATAAAAGTATTTTTAACTCCTTCACCGGATTGCCCTACGTGCATCGAATTATCGTAATTTTAAACTTAAACTAAAACAAGTCAGTCAATGTATAATAACGTATAACATAAAATATGTATATAAAAAAAGAAACTAAACTTATTGGCTCGTTTTTGGGAATGAAAGTTTCGACGTTTTAGAGTTGCCTGTTGAAAGCTCTGTCCGGGACATAGAGGAGGTTTATTTTTAGTCTTTATATCGAAATGATTTGAACTTGATAACTTCCTGCGTGCAAGCAGCATTTGCAGCAGATTAACACGTCAAGCGCCGCGTCAGTCACCGGTGACTGGCACTGATCTATCTAATTAGATGACCCCTTCTTTACTGTAGTTAAGAGAAAGCAGAGAAGAGTTCATCTAATTAGATGGATGGTTGGAATCTCAGACGTGAGTCGTGGCGCTTAAATTGTTAAGGAAATTATCAGACAAAAGCAATATCAGGCAAAAGCAGTATTTGCAGCAAAAATTTTAGATGCAGAACATATTTTTGTCTTTTCTGACTTAGTATACATCTATACTTATAAACTGCAATGTTTGTGTGTATGTGTCTGCGATGTCCAGACGAATCTATCGCACTTACAGCTATGAAATTTGGCACACAGGTATTCGTAATGGTGTCTGAATGCACCTCGAAGCCGAAATTTTGAAATTTGATCTAGAAAATTTTTTATTTAATGTTTTGGTTGATTTTTCGCACTAATTTCTTAATAGAATGGTTTCGAATAATTGTACGACAAAAATAGATACACCATCGGAAAGAGCACGTGAGTTCCGTCCTAATGAAGATAGTTTTGAATTTCTAACGCAATTTACTGAATTTTGAGAATTTTTTTAAAAATAGTCACTTTTCGAAAATAAAATTTTCCGGAATTTTTAAAACTCTTGCATCCGATGTTCTATTAAAGATATCATTTTCAAAAATTTTTTGGCAGTAAATAAATTATTTTTCTCTCATTTAAAATAAGAATGGTTAACATATTTTATTTCTTCGATTTTATTAATTTATTTCTAGATGGGATCAGAGAATTTTTCTCGAATGCCGAAAGCGAAGAAGCACGCAGTTTCACACTTTTTCCGCCTTGGCTACGCCATCTGGCGGGGAAAAAACAGCCGTGATTTATTCCCTTCGTTCGCAAGCAATAACGTTTTGACTATATCTTTAGTTACCAAATTGATTTCAAGGAGCTATTTACATAATCTGGCTTCAATGTTTAAACCTAAAGTGGAAGATTTAATCTCTCTTTTTCTTTTCTTCTTTGATTCATTTTGGATATATTTAAATACTATAGAAATTATGTTGGTATGTATCTTTCGAGGCGTATCTTATTCTTCCATTTGAAATCGTTTAAGATTTCATTCTTTAACATTTTACCTGGTTTATAGGAATCAATCTTTTAAAGCCTAAAAAATTTTTGTCGAAAATATCGGTTGATTTGGTACTGTAATTTCAATTTGAAATCATTTCGTTGAATGGCTTTAATTCAAAGTATCTAATGTCACGAATTGACTATTTTAAAGAGGATCTAAACATTTTAAGGCGTCAGTCTGACTGAATTATAATTGTTTTTACTCATTTTGAATTCTATAATTTACAATTTCATTGTCGCTTTAAAAATAAAAAAAAAACGTATCTTCAGTTAATATCATTGTCGCGAAGAGAAATAAGCGGTCAAAATCAATAATATATATATTTGTATTCATTTTGTTTTCAAAAATCTATTTTATGTCATTGGGCTTTAAAAAACATTTTGTTGAAATTCATGATACCACGGGCAACGCAGTGCGTGTGCTGCTAGTCTATACTTATAAAAGGCAATGTTTGTGTACGTGTGTCTGAGATGTCCAGACGAATCTATCGCACTTACAGCCATGAAATTTGGCACACAGGTATTCGTAATAGTGACTGAGTGCAACTCGAAGCCGGAATTTTAAAATTTAATCTAGAAATGTTTTTATTTAATATTTTGTGTTGCTTTGGGTGATTTTTCGCACTCGTTTCTCAATAGCATGGCTTCGAATAATTGTACGAAAAAAAAACAGTTACACCATCGGAAAGTACAAACGATTTCCGTTCTAATGAAGTTTATTTCGTACGTCTAACATAATTTACTGAATTTTGAGAAATTTTTGAAATATAGTCACTTTTATGGTAATTTTTAATAACGATTTCTTCAAATTATCGCATCTGGCGTTCTAACATCTCTATAATTTTCATTTTTTTAACTTATAAGTGGCACGTTTATGTCAGATTTAAAACAAGAACTGTTAAAATATCTTTTTTCGTTTTTTTTAAATTAATTTTTCCCTGATCAATTCAAACAGTTTTTTTTGCTAGCGAGATTTAACAGCGAGATTTCTCCGGACGATTCCAGCACGTATTGTTGCAATTTCATTGGTTGCTGCGTGACCTCCCTCGCGGAAGTTGACGTCATATGCTTTCATTACAATCCGATTTCTTCCGGCAGGGGACGTCATTACATTCGCGTCATCGTCATCGCAATCATATATACATTTCTGTTTTCATAAATGTCATTGAAAATCAATAATGTGTATCCTTTGTTTTGATTTTATTTTCAAAGCTTTTTCGTGTCATTGTTGGCATGTTTTCCTCAGTCCTGATTCCACGGGCAACGCCGTGTGCGTACTGCTAGTTGTTTATAAATACGACGAACATGTATGCTATAATAAATATAAAAAACCTTAATAAATATAAAAAATTATTGATAAATTTAAAAAAATTAATGCTCATCTGAGTCATTGTTTTTTTCCCCTCTATATTTTTCACTTCTTTATGTTTGAATTTATGTTCATTTTCATTTTTTCTTTTAAGGTCAATGCAGTGATTTTCATTATTTTGCTGATCTCCTTCGAGGATTCTCCCCTATTGAGTTCAACTTATAATTCTTACTTTCGAATTATATAGCACTGGATAATTTTTGTAGAATCCAATCAAAAGGATTGATTCACTCCCCTATCGGTACAAGAAATTGTACGGTATCTTCACAGTGTTCTATATTCTGTATGTTGTATAACAAAGTAACAATATTGCAGAGCAAATTGTGCTCTATTAGGGTCTGGTTCATTTTCACACATCTTCATTCAAATTGACTTGCTTCTTCTTTGTAAAGATGGAATTTTGTTATCGATTTTTCAATCACTTCCTGATGCGTTTAGAGTTCTGAAATCTTATATAACTGTCTTCTCGATGATTATACACACTTTTAAAAATATTTTCAGAATTTAATTTTAAGTTAATCCATAAATTTTATTAAATTTTAAATCTACACGAGTGGCGACACATGGCAGTGAATTTAAAGGAAAATTTATCTCGAGATTCCATAAATTTATAATAATGTATTATGCATTAAAAATTAAAAAGTAGAAAATTATTGAAATAAAAAAATTGCTTTTTAAATACAACAATAGAAGTGTGCTGTAAACAAAAAAACTGTTTGCATTTGTCTACCCCCACAATGTGAGTATTCCAAACGATTGAGCCATACGAGATTGTTGTCAAGGCTATTTTAACACCGACCTCCAGTTTACATACAGCTGCACAAATGTCTCCAATACGTAAAACTCGAACATTTAAATCCTCAGTAAGTGTCAATAATATACGTAAAATTGAGGTTAACATATTAGTAGTATCATTTTTGTTATAACAGAGTGCATGCGCCAGGGTTGGCAGATCAAAATAGCAAAATAAGGCCAAGCATTCTTAAAAATAAGGCCAAATTTGACAAATTGACTGGGAACCTCATTTGATATTAGAAAAAAAAGGTTATCCTTCATGAATAAGAGGTACTTGTAATAATTGATAGTAATACTTGATTAAGTAATACTTGATAGGCATATGTTTAATGCTCTATTATTAAAAAAAATTAAGTGAAAGAAATTTAAAACATCCTTGTTCTATTCAAGAGCTATTTCGTTCGACAGCTCATTATATATCATTTCAAATGTGTAATATCAAAAATTTATTAAAAAGAAAATAAGTAATTAAAAATTGTTCGAAAAGTCATTAACGAAAATAAAGCCGATAAAGGCCAAAATTGAATTTAAAGCCAAATAAAAATTCCGAAGGCTTTGAAAAAGGCCAATATGGCAACCCTGGCATGCGCGCATCCCTTATCAACACGTTTATACACGCAGTGTATGAGAGTTCACGTGGCTGCATCGATGCGCCTGCGCGGTATGACGTCCTTCCGCTTCGTGACGAGGTATATGTGGTTGCATCAAGGCGCCTGCGCTGGTATGACGTCATATCGTCTCGTGTCATTCGCAATTTTCTACTCTAACTTCCCATCTCGAAACATGCGTCAAGAAACTTCGCTTCAATAACCGTTTCAAAATTACTCCATTTGTTATTATACCTTATAATAAATAGATTCATCTGTAAAGTAGAGACAAAATTTGGCAGAACAGAATCAAATCATAGGAAGCGATATGACAAAATTCAGCTTTACCAGAAAGATAATGTATGGAATTAGATGGACTGTTGAGAATCTTTCTAAAATGCCTGCCTATGCAGAAGTGATTGGCCCAGATTTCTATCTTGCACCTGGAATCATGGGCTGTATAACTTTCAGTAAAATCGAGGGGGAACCATGTGTGTTCATTCGCAATAAGTCTGCTAAGGACATCTACATAGTACGAGAGCTTGTTCTTTATGATTGCAACAGTCAAAAACTCCACGAAGACAAAGACGAAGTTATTTTCTTACTCGAAGAAGGCGAAGACGTGGACGTGCTCGGAAGAGTTAACAACGGAACAAGTTTTGATGATTTAACCAACGACACGCTGGTAATTGATCTCTGTGTAAGTATCAAGGACAACGCAACAAAAAAAATTAAATAGCTTAATATATGATATAGACCCCGAAATGAAGTTGAGGGAGGATTTGAAGACGATGCTAGAAAACCCCGGCAATTCGGATGTCTTTTTGCAGGTTGGGGACGAACGGATTCCTGTTCACTGGTCGGTTCTCTGTTCCCGATCCCCGTATTTCAAGAAAATGTTCGACAGCAGAATGCTAGAACGTATGCAGAACTCTGTTATCATTACCGATTCATCTCTTGTTACGGTTAAGAAGCTTATTCAGTTTTTGTATACTGCAGACTTCGTTCAGGGAGACGACCTCCAGGAACTGTTTGATTTGTACTATGCGGCAGACAAATACGAAGTGATGGACTTGAGAACTTTATGTGGACACAAAATTGTATCCAATGTCACATCTGACAATGCTTGTGACATATTGCAGCTTTTCCATCGCCACAATGATAAAGCCTTGAAAATGGAAGTGATGGACTTCATTCGGTCGCACTCGGATGCTGTTTTTCAGACAGAAGTTTGGAAAATGTTTGAAGTAAGTGAGCCATTAATGGCAGAACTTATCAGCTTTTGCTTGAAGAAAAATTGTTAACCTGATAGGATTGTTAATTACTTGATAATTACAATTTCCTTGTTTTAAATTCAGTTTTACTCAATCAATTGATCTGCCAAGAACGAATGTAATGCTTTACCAAATGAACCAACTGGCGTATATTATCATTCATCATGACAACTGAAATTTAAGTAATTATTGTACTTATTACTTCATTCATACAATACAGGATTGGAGAAATTTATCTTTTATAGCACGTAATCAACATATTAATTAAATGCATTCTACTTCAGTTTTATCTTCTCACTAACAGTTTTAATACTTAACTCATTTGAAAAGATTAGTATTCTAAAATTTTTGTACTGTTACTGCGAGTGTATAATTTTTATATTTAAACAGACTTGAATAAAGAAATTATTCCAAATAAATATTATATAGTTGCATTATGGTCATTTTATTTTATGTATCTTCTCTATATTAGGATTCTTACGGAGACTTGAAATATTAGCAATTCTTTATCGTCTGTAGTCCGAACCGTTGACATATCATGTTAATCAAATTGCATACGCTTTTGTAATCTTTAAAAGGAAGTTTAAATCCTTGAAAATCCTTTATCAAGGATAGTATGTTAAGAGAAATCTAAGCTCATTTAGATACAACTATGTTCATATATTTTTGTTGATAAAATTTACCGCCGTGTCTGATAGTTAACTGTGTGTCTGGAAACAAAACACCGTGTCTGTCCGGAGTTTAGGGTGCATAATCACTTCGTTGCTCGCCAATTGTTTGTGGCCAAGAGATGGAGTGCCAGAACAATTGTTTTGGATGCGCATTGAACATTTTATCGGTGTCATACGCCCATCGCCCACAGTGATTTTTACTTTCTCGTATACGAAGTATGCAAAGAGAAAGTATTGTAATCGTCAAAAAATTCGAACTCGATATTTTGACGAATTTTCACGTTTTAGACCTCCCCGAGTCTACCAAAAACACAATTTTGGAATTATGTTTGTGTGTCTGTCTGTGAACACGATAACTCGAAACCTATTAGAGCTACGGTTCTGAAATTTGGTATGTGATCTTTAAACATAATATGTAGGTTTCTATTAAATTTTGGGCAAATTCCGTCTACAAGAAGTCTGTCTGTCTGTCCGCGGTCATGCGAACACTATAACTCAACCAGCGGGAGTAGTCTCCCCAAAGCTTTCTCGCATACGACCAGTAATGTGTAGTGGGAAAACACCCAGTGGGTAGTTAAATATTTTTGAGGTATTTACCCAAGGCCTGGTTATTTTGAAAAAGAAATTTAATGGTGATTTACATTGAAACATATAAAATTTATGAATTCCCAAAAATTTAATATTTTGCGAAAAAAATTGCGTATGTTCGCAATTTTTACGCGCGCTGAGGTACCATAACTTTATTTAATCTTCCAGCGGGCGCGTGTTTTCAAGAAATACTTGCATTGTGCATCGTATTACATATTTATATCGTTATTTTATAACTAAGTACAATTTTTATTTATAAAATCTTTGTTTACTATTAAGCTAATAAATACAGATAACATGAATAAAAGTTGTATTTATTTTTGTAAAACAGCTCGATAAATTTATGTAATACGATGCACAATATCTCGTAAAATTTCTGCACGCGCGCCCGCTGGAAGGCGTATGTTTTTTAGTCGAAATCTCACAACATTTCACTATATCACTGGTTAATCACAGGCGTCCATCTAGAGAATGTCAAAACGAAGATCCGTTTTGGGGGTTGCTATAATTTCCAAAGCTCGTGTGAGAGACTCGCTACAATTTCCTTCGTAGACCGCCAAGCTCAAACGCCAACCATACTCACTTGAGTAAAATAAGCGAAACGCTCGCCAACACACAATCGTAATGTGCATTTTGAACTAAATATGCTCTTTGAACACCTGTTTTTTAACTGATTGTGACGAAAATTGGGCACAGATCTATAATTAATTTTAGCATTCGTGATATCACGTTTTATTTATCTAAGCCAAAGGACTTATGAGATACAAGTAAGCGATTATACAGACCGACAGACAGTCAACCCTTTGATGGATTTGGCCCAAAATCTTATACGGACCTACATGCATGACGATAAAATTGTGTACCAAATTTTATCCATCTGGCTATTCAAGTTTTTGAGTTATAGTGTTCACATGACCGCAGACATACAGAGAGACTGAGTTCCCGTTGACGGGTTTTCTCCAAAATTTGATAGAAACCTACAAATTATGTTTATAGACCACATAAAAAATTTCATTCCCGTAGCTCTAATAGATTTCGAGTTATCGTGTTCACAGACACACAGACATAATTCCGTAATTGTGTTTTTCGGACTCCGGAGGTCTAAAACGTGGAGATCCGTCAAAATCTCGAGTTCGAATTTTTGGACGATTACAATACTTTCTCTTTGTATACTTCGTATACGAGAAAGTAAAAACTTGAATAGCTAGATGGATAAAATTTGGTACAAAGTTTTATCATCATAAAAATAGGTCCGTATAAAATTTGGGGCCAAATCTGTCAAAGGGTTGACTGTCTGTCGGTCTTTGTAATTTACATTTGAAAAGAAACCGTCATCTCCACGCTCATGCGTACTGGAAGCAATCCTCTGTGCACGCGAAAGGAACGGAACGGAGTTTCATTACGGAGTAGCGAATTACGTCAGTTTGTTCTTGAGCCGGTAACAGCGCTAAATCGGTATGCATCTCTTTGAATTTCATTCTTTATTACATATATATTTTTCAATCACTATAATGAAAAAGTATCTGATAGTCATTGGATTCTGGGTAACAGTAGGTTCGAATTTTTTTAGCCACGCGGGGAAGGGGAAACGGCACCTTTTTGGGGATGTATACGAGAAAGTTTAGGGGAGAACACTCCCCCTGGTTTTTACCAGTGTCTGGCTCTTGCCGTTAATTTTGCCACATTTCAATTGGCCCACTGTCTGCTCTCTTCGATTTGATTGGTGGAGTTTAACGAACGAATTTGAATACTGCTTCGTTTGGAATTCTTCGGGTGGAATTTCGTGGTCATTTACCAAACAATTGTTTCGAACACCGTTCGCTTCTGAAGATTTTCGTTCATTGAATTTGCTGTTTATCCTTCTCTGTGTTGCTGGTTATTGCTTTAAAATTTGGACACGGACTGTTTTTTCTGAAAACATTGATTCTTTTTCTTACGTATTATCTCCTGTGTGTTTCGTTTCTCAATGAAAAAGCGAAGCCGCTGATGTTTTTTAAGTTAAAAATATTTGCCCGGTATACACTTGCAATGCCGCAGGCATTGCCTGCTGGATCTCCTTTTGCGATGCCGCAGGCAGCGCATGCGCAGGAGACCTCTAAAATAAACTCGCTGCGCATCCAAAACAGTATTTGGAGACGGCAAAGAAAATTGGCGAGAAACTAGTATGCACCCTAAAACTCCGGGTTTACCGTGTCGGATATCAAAATTATTTAACTCGCCTATAACCAAAGTTTATTTAAATGTAAAGCTTCCACACCAAATAAAAGTATTTTTAACTCCTTAACTGGATTACCGTACGTGCATCGAATTATCGTAACTTTAAACTTAAACTAAAACAAGTCAGTCAATATTTAATAACGTATAAAATATGTACATAAAAAAAGAAACTAAACTTATTGGCTCGTTTCTAGGAATGAAAGTTTCGACGTTTTAGAATTGCCTGTTGAAAGCTCTGTCCGGGACATAGAGGAGGTTTATTTTGA
>BGPR01038675.1:0-14612 GCA_013235015.1 Araneus ventricosus | reverse complement strand
TTCTTGTATATTGTCTATATTATTATTGTGTGCTTGTGTGGTAATAACGGTTCAGTTACGTATTGCTTAAAGAGATTTCTTAATTGTAGACAACAACTAGCTAAACGTTAGTTGTTTAATGTCTTATACACCGATATAAAGTTAAGGAAGAATTTCGTAAACTGCGAAATATTTCAATTAATACGAAAAATATGTTTCGAAATAAGTTCTGGAGAATCATGTGACCTTCAATAGATTTATCATACACATATTGAATTAGATTCGGTCACGAGAAGAATTGGGGGAAACACCAAGAAGGATGAAGGCAAAATTGGAGATTCACCCATCCGTTTAAAAAGCTGATAACGTGATATAACTTTTATCAATGGTTATGGTTTAATGTGCGTAATATTTACCATTTTCGTAAGCTAGCACAAATATTCGGGAAGATATAAATGTTTCTTTAAAATCCCAAATTTTTCCATTTGTCTGTATAACTTGCAGAGTTTTCATTAAAATTATTCGAAATTTGCAGAACACTTGACAATATGTCTCAGAAGTGTTGTATTGAACATTGAAGTAAATACGCTGAATATTAGAGGAAGCATGAGCGTCTGTACTAAATAAGTTTTACCGCGCATGTGTGAGACGCAGTGGAATTTTTCTTTCATAACTTCAAAGCCAGATATATAGAACAACTGCCAAAAAAATTCCAGTTGAATCCCAATAAAATTCAGAAAACTGTTGGCATTTCAGTCAGATGAATTTCAATTTCTCTTTAAGAGAAGCTAAATGATAAGTTTTCTTGCACTAACTGATATTTTTTAAATTTAATCTTCGAGTGGTATTCGAGTATATGCAATCTAAATAATGTATTTACTTTATAAGTTTTCATGGTATTCAGGATATTCAATTTTACTAAAATTGAATGTTACTGTTCGAAGATTCAAATTTAAAAAATTTCAGTTTGTGCAGCAACCCTCATCATTTAGCTTCTCCTAAAGAGAAATTGAAATTCACCTCACTGAAATACCGACAGCTGTCTGAATTTTAATGAGATTCAAATGGAATTATTTTAAGTTTCTCTGTATATCTGGCTTTCAAGTTAACAGAGAAAAATTCCACTGCGTCTCACATATGCGCAGTAAAAAGTATTTAGTACAAACACTCGTATTTCATATAATATTCAACGTGTTTACTTCAAAGTTTAATACAATACTTAAGTAACATATTGTCAAGCGTTCTGCAAATTTCGAATAATTTCAATGAAAACTCTGAATTTTATAAGAAAAATACATGCGGAAAAATTTGAGATTTTTTAAATCAACATTTATATCTTCCCGAATATTTGTCGTATGCTTACGAAAATGCATGTAAATATTATGCACATTAAAACATAACCATTCATAAAAGTTACATCTGGATATCAACTTTCTGTGAAACAGGATGGGTGAAACTCCATTTTCGCCTTCATCCCTTTCTGGTGGCCCCCTTATTGTCCTCGTGACCGAATCTTCACTGTAAAATGTGTATGATACTCGATTTTTATGTTAAACGATTCTCCACAACTGATTCTAATCCATAGTTTTCGCATAAGTTGCAAGTTTCTCGCATTTAACGAAACGGTTCTTAATTTTTGCACTTCAGTTTTTACTATAATCCCTTGAAAGACGTAGAACGGTAGACGTAGTTTACTGTAAATAAATTTGATATCTTGCTTATATGTTGACCTGCTGAAATCATCTTCAAAAAGGTATGTAATGATTATAGTGTAATTAAGTACTTAAAATTGCATATTGAAGTAATTTCACATATTTTTACGAACTTCAAAGTAATATATGACAGGAAATTATGGATCGATTTTGATTACATAAAATGTATTATTCTTAAGAAGTTGAGTGCTTAACAGATCATGCTATAAAGAAAATATTAAGAGAAATTTTTAAAAAGAAGTATGTTTCCGCCACTTTTTACGACTAGATATCAATCAATTTAATCTTTTTTCCCCTGTCTTTATTTCTCATCAATTCGCAAATTTTTCCACTGTATAGCGAAAGAATTTATTAAAAACTTTTTTCGGCCCATTCTACTGTAAATGCGATTTAAATGATGGCAATATTCGTTATTTCAAACACTAGGGCCAACTGGGCAAAAGTAAAATTAATTTTGAAATCCGCAGGCTCAAAATTTCCATGAACGAAAAAATAATTTTTTTTATGCCGCAATAAAAAAAAAAATACACCAAATTCGCCGAGATGGAAGAAACGATTAACAAGCTGTTCCTTGTGCGATTTTGAGAAATGGTGGAGATAGCCGAAACCACGGTTGGGGCCTATTATACCAACACCGAGACGTTGATTATACTGGAAGTTGATTGTCCATTTCCATGCACCTAGAGGGGGGGGGGAGAGAATTCGCATCGCGTTGTTGTCTGATCCACTGACCTTTTCTGTTGAAAGTTATAATAGGCAGGGGGCTCCAGAGGGAGGATCGGTGGGACTACGGCCAACCGGTCGGGGCTGCTGGGCCCCCATTGGGAAAATTCTTGTGCGTGGTATTCAACCGTAGTTGATAAATAATAATATGGCGAAAATTTAAGACCATTTTCATTACTTTCGTCCCCCCCCCCCATACAGCTGGTCGTGCCCTCCTGTAGGGGAGACCGTGCCCTTCTGACGAGCAAATCGGGCACTCCCCGTCGGGCAAACTCTAGCGCTATTCCTGGTGATAGGGTCGGAAGTTCCTAAAATAAATATATAATTGCCTCTTTTGGTCAGGAAGGGTCTTCGAAGTGGGGCTCCTCATCCCCTGTATCGCAGGGCCAGGGAAATACATGTATTTCTCTGGCACTGCTGTTGCGTTTCGGGAAGTTGGAAACTTGATCTCACTACCTTGGGAGCTTACGACTGTCACGTGCTGGCAAAGGGGAGGAGAGCGATTTTTCGTTTGTTTAGGGTTACATTTCGCTGCAGGGGAAAATAAGGGCTGGGAGAAGCAAATGCTTCCGTTATCGACAAAGGCCACTGAAGGAATTGCGAAGGTCATTTTCAACACCAATGCGAGGTGAACAGATTACACAAGATAATTATCACTTAAATGGTAAATCTTCTTTCTTTTATTCCAAAAATCAAAGGAGCGCACTCGTATTTCAAAGCAGTCGCTTATCAGGTTTAAAAACTAAGGAAGGATAATGAATTGCCTTTCAGTGATAACTGTCATAAAACCTGTTCATAGATCTTCTTAAATATGCATAAAAATGTTTGAAATAATATGAAACCACAGCAACAAACTAAAATATGAACTGCAGAGCAAAATTACAGAGATCAATTTTATAATAATGATACCTAATATGCAAGGAAGCAAGAATAAAATTACAAAATAAATTAGCCATTTTATGTACCAACACTTCCCATTATTTAAATTTGAATTGAGGTGATAGTCAGAAGAGAGTCGTTTATATATCATGTAATTGTTTATTTTTATTTATAGCTTCAAAAGCAATGGAAAAAGAAAACATAAACTATATATTAAAACATAATATAAACATTAAAAATTGTCAAAACTATTGAATGTATATAGGTCTAGAGTAACATCTTTCTTGAGTCAAGTTTATCTTCATATTGGTGTGGTGTTGAGGTTAGGAACGTTGAATGTAGGTTGAATTTCGCAAAATTTACTAAATTACTGAATCCATAAGCAGAAACTCTGATGTGTCATAAAAAGGGCATCTTATAATATAAACATCATCTGTGAAAAGAATAATGATACTAAGAGTAATTTTTAAAAAAATTACTTCCTTGTCTGAATTTTATTAAATAAACAATGTTGTAGATGATTTTATTAAATTTTTTAATATTCGTTTTTAAATTTCAAAAATTATTTTCAGTGGCAACGTGAAGTTTCTTCAACTTAAATAAAATTGCATCACATTAATTATAATTTTGACGAATTAAATATAACTAAAAAATAAAAATCACTATAAAAATTTAATTTTTGTGAAGTTACTCACAAAAGTTTTTTATTGGATAAAAAAAAGTGCGAAATATTTTTTCCGTAAATATTTAAGTTTGCACATTTTTAATGACGTTAAGGATATTGTTTTGCAGATGTCCAATAAGAATTTCATGAAAAGTAAAGCTTTAAAAAGTAAAGATTTTAATTCAATCTGAATTAAACTCTTTAAAAGTTTTTTGATATTTTTTAGATTTTTAATGTAGAGTAAGAATTTTGACACTTTTATATGTGATTTTAAAAAATAAGAAATAGCTTTTTTTTTTCATTTTGTGGAATACTATTGTAACGCGAAAACAATTTTCTAAATTTTTATGCCGAAGAATTTATTTTAATTTTTTTTTTTTGGATGCAAAAAAAATACACTAGAAAATATAATTTTGCAATAAATTTTGAAAACTAATATACGCATTTATGAATTTTTTAGAGATCATAAGTGTATAAAGTGCATTACATTATCATCCTTCATACATTTTGAAGAATTTAATTAAAAATGAAGAATTTAATTCCAATGAGTGAATCTTTTTATACAGTCACATGTTCGCAAATATATCACTACAAAGGAATTTATCTATTTAAATACATTTAAAAAAGTTAATTTTTTTTCTTTTAAAATATATAAGATCATTTAAAAACAATTACATTTAAAAAGAAAACATTCTTCGAGTAAGTAATTTAGGGGTAAATAAAGAAATACACGACGAATTAATATGAATTTTAAAAACATACAAAACAAAATTAAAACGGCTAAAATAAAATAAGAATTTTTTTTTCCTTGAAAAAAATAAGAGATTCATTTTAGCAATCTAGATAAATCCTCTTGTGCAAAATCCTATGAAATGTTCCCTTGAAACGCAAACGAGCCTCCATCCCATGACCTGTGTCAGTAAAGCCTCCCTCGTCGGCTATCTCAAAGATGTGTACCACCTCCCGTGAAGTACATCGTGGCGCTGTAGAAAGTAAACAATTAGGCTGACATACGATTTCCTGTGACCGTCCTTTGAGCGTGCTTTGGCGTCGCCGCGACTTCATTTGGAGACCACAGCCGCCCTTGAAGTACGTACAGGGGCAGGTCCTTGGGAGTAGTGTGCTGTGTGGGATATGGAATTAACTGTAATTTCTGTGTACTTATGGATGTGACTTTCTTGCATGTTATACATACGTTTATATATAACCAGCTGATGTGTCCGGAGTTGCGCAGGATAAAAATATATTTAATTCTAAGTAGGTATTTCTAACACTTTAAACTTAAAAATTTTTTACAGCAGCGAATTTCATTCATTTTCGTTCGACTACTCCCGTGTTGTCTGACCCCCTCATCCAGCTTTTAAACCTTTCTCTACTTTTTCGTCCCGTAGTTTGAACCACCTGGCATGATTCTAGCAATCCTTGGCACTCTATTTTCCCTTCACCATCAATGCTATATGCCAACAGAAGCTCTTTGATATCTTGGATTTTATTGCCATTATTCGGAGTACAAATCTTTTTTTATGTATGTTTGTGTGAGTAGTGACCGGAAGAAACGCCGCATGGTGTCTTTCTTTCTCTCTTTTGTGCCTCTTTTCCCGGTAGGAACTGGACTAGATATTCTGGAATAATTTACAACGCTCATTAGGCTCATTAAAATTTTATAATTAAATTAAACATTGCATAGAGAGAGTAATTTAGAGAGAGTAATTAGTAAATAGCGGAGCAAACATTTTGAGAGAAGTACATGGTACGGAATAAAAACGGAAATAAAAATTCTACCTTCTGTCAATTTTCAAATTAAACATAATTTTTTTATCATAAACGCATGATATTCTCGAAAATCTATTTTTAAATATTCTGTATTGAGGAAAGTCATGAAAAATTCTTAGTGCTCAATGGAAATATTATACATAATGGTGCTCTCGTAAAACATTATTTGCTTTGTCTACACTGAATGTATTGAGACAAAATTCATATATCTAAAAGTATAATCTTAAATTTGATAGAAAAATTAGACTATTTGCTATGCTTTGATAAAAAAAAATTGATGTAGATCTTCAGTTTTTTTACCTTAAAAAATAATTTTTCCATTTTTTTTCAGAGCAAAAATTTGCCTGAAATAACTTTTCAACTGAATCTGCAAAACCAATGGTCAAATACTATTTAGAATTTTTTTGAAGAATTTAAATGCTTTTATGTGTGGACTAACAAATGTTTTTAGATTCCGCAGAAAATACTTAAATTTTTATTCATTCTTGAGTAGCAAATAAATCAACGAAATTACTATATGACATTTACACAATACATGACAGTTTCCCAGCAAAACATTATGTTAAAATTGTAAATAAATACTTTGAATATTCGAGTATTTGTAGAAAATAATATTTTAACTGAGTATGTGCGAAACGTGGCATAAATTATCTTTCACGGTTTCAGGCCAGATATATAGGACAACTTATATAAAATTCCAGTTGATTGCCGTTAAGATACTTAAAGATATCGGCAATGCAGAGATTTGATTTTCATCAGCTCTCCATGAGAAGCTTAATGATGACGGTTTTTCCATAATATGATATTATTTATACTTGAATATATGAATTATAATCGTCAAATTTAAATTTAAATCGTGCAATTAATTTGTAAATATGCCTGAGTATCCAGCAAATTCGACATATTACTATTGAATAAAGTTATTTTATTGAAAAATTTAGGATTAAAAAAGCATTTGTGTTTATGATCGAATATAAGGAATTGCACGATTTTATTTTTAAGAAAATGCACGTAAATAAGGTTACTGTAATGAAAACTATAAAAAAATTTGCGCACCATAATCAGTCTCTATGAAATAGGATGAGCCCAAATCATTTTCTTCTTCATCGATTTCTCCTTGGTCCCCTAATTGGCTTTGTGACCCAATTTTCTCTGAAAATGTGAGCTCATGCCTATTCTTTACATGATGGAAGTTCATGAACAATTCGGTCAGGCTTTCTGAAGAAATTCGAAAAAAATGTGTAAATCAGAGAGTGTCCAGATTCTTTTGATCTTCTATCGTATATTCTACTCTTAAAGTCTTGAACTGCATAACTTATAGTATAAAACTTTCAATAATTCTAGAACTAAGTTTCAAAAATTTATTTTATTATATCCCGGCAATTCTTGAAATTTCTCCCTAATTCTTGAATATATTAGGGGTGTAAACATCTAAATGCTTCGCGAAGAACATCCTACACAATATACTACATGTGCTTCAGTGGATTTTTAATGTTTCAGCATTTGGGTGTTATATTTATAGTTTGATTCTTAGGAACAACGCGCAAGAAATCACTGTTTCTTGATTGTTCCATTTAATAAAGACTTCATATTGCATTCTTTCATCAGAAAAGTCCGGGGAATTTCTTAAAATTCTTTCATCTCGCCAATGCAAGATTCTTTTTCAACTACGAATTATTTGTGTATACAAAAGAAAATTAGACAGTTTTTATCGGTCTCTTATGAGAACATTCATGAAAAGGTATTTGCCTTAAGATAAGTATTAATTCGGTCGATGTCTTTTAGTTGTTGCTGAGCGTAGCCATAGAGTCAATGAAGTTCTCATGTTAGTTCAATGTTAGTTTTCAATTACTGTTTCAACGAAATTCGCAAAATTAATCATTTTCAATAAAAGTTTCTTATATTGTTTTTAAAAAATCCATTTGTTATGTGCGTATAGAATTGAAAATTAGAATAAATATGTCGAAATTGACACGTATTCAGCCTGCTGTTAAAACGCAAACCGTGACTATCAATCTGATGGCAATAATTTTGCGTTATCAAATAGGTGCTGACGCGTAAACGACTATTCTCTCGCTATATATCGAACATCCTTATGTGAGAAGACACCGTCACATTTAAATCGATGACACATACGAGACTAACAATGCGGAAGCTATGGTTGAACTTCCAACGGAGAGATCATGTTTGGATGTGTTTGTCACGCAAGATGTTTTTTATATGACGTCATCGCGAAGGTAGAAACGCATGCGCCTAATAATCCCGAATAAGCTTTTTGTAGAATTTTAAGACATTCTGGCGCGGAAACTCGCTGAACTAGGAAGTTGATTCTGGTGCCTTAGTTATAAAAGAATGGCGGAGCACTAACAGGACCTAAAGTTTGAAAATAAAAATAATTTTCAGAATATAAGTAAAAATTGATATTAAGTTGAAATTTACAAAATAATTAAAGATTCAGGATATGAGTCGTAAATTTGGTTGGAATTATAGAAAATACCAGTCAGAGCAAATGTCGTATCGAAAGGAATTTAACAATCTTTAAAAAACCAGTGTCGAGGAAATACGAGAGCTAGGTCAGCGTCGGAAATTAAACGAGGAAACGGCTGCGCGTGAAGTTCTGCATCATGACCTTTGAGATTCCTGCTTGCAGATCACCTGGCAACACAAATATCGAGATATTACTTTTATTGAGAATCGGAATCGATATAGTGTGAAGCGGAGCATTTACAGCAGTTCCACTCCCTGATCTTTGGAACACGGGAAGGAAAAACCTTTCGTCAATGTAAGAAACTGATGAAATTGGCGAGCTGTTGGAATTCAAACGAATTAGAAATCCATTGCATTGGAAAGCATAAAAAGTGAACTTTGATTATGCAACGCGGAGATAAACCACCCGTGTGTGGAGATGGTTGGGGGTTAAGTGCTTAGGATTAAGTTTGAAACTTTGGGTCTTCTCAAACAAGGGTTCTCAAAAGAAACTTTTGAGCATACGGGAATGACCTGCCTAAACTAACTACTTGAATGAATGGGGAAAAACTGCTCTTTGGGCCAAATGGAATAGCCTTGTCTCGTCGTGAATGCCCAGCTTGAGGTATACGTGAGCTACTTCAGCTACCACAGATCCTACAAGCTATGGATTTATTATGTTGTACTACATTTAACCATAATACTCCCCTATAAAAACATCCAACAAATACCCCTAAAAAATCCAAGAATAAAAGTCTCGTGTTTAAAGCAATCTAAGCAATGAGACAGCAGACAAACTGGCAAAAGAAACAACACAGCATGCGTAACTCTATACACTTACCTAAATACCTATACCGCACGTAAAAGGCCTCCTCCGGAAGAGCATGCTTGAGGAGTTTAAAACTTCATGGAACAATGTCGATACAGGCAGGAAAACCTATAGCATCTTACCCTCAGTTAGTCTTCGTCCTACTAACTGGATTAATGTTGTGTTTTTCTGTGAACATGGTCCTTTCCCTGTCTACTTCAAAATATTCCACCGCTCTGACAGCGATCAATGCAGTTGTGTTGGAACTGGCATGGGACATATCTATGCCACGGAGTATGCAATTACAGTGTTTTGGCATATAAGGAAGCCAGCGCCGAACTTCGAGCAAGATTGACTGAAAAGATTTGCCAATAACCTCGTTTCCAGGTATAAAATTCGTAGGAAGGGGAAATTCATTAGTGAAAACAGAGATCTCTTCCGATCTTCAGAGCCTTCAACTTTCCAAGGAGCTCATCCAACAAAAACCAAATGACCAGACCTTTCACCCTTCAAAAAAAGAAAAAGAAAATTAACATCTAAGAAAAAGACCAATAATACGAAATAATAGTGTAAAGTCCTATGATGTACTTAGTGTAAATATGTATCTTTTTGTTTTTTATGTCTTTAAAAAAATCCCCGTGTCTTGCGCATTAGAACGTTCAATGACCGGAGTGGTCACGAGTATGACGGTAATAGACTAAATTCTGTTCAGTATAAACATTGTATTAAAGAGTATAATAATTTAATTACTTATTAATACCAAAAACTTTTTACCATGATTTCATCCCGAAGAAAAATCGATGACGCGGACCCAATCTGTGCATAATCCATTTTTAACTGTATTGATGTTAAAAATTTATGTGCTTTTGAGTGTTAGCTGAAGTCTTACAGTAGAGATCATTGAACCTATATTTTAATATTTCCACACATATAAATAATTTTTAGTGTAATGATGGCGTAGTTACATTAACATTCAAAAAAAAATTAGCAAATTAAAAACTGACCTAATTTTTATTTTAAGCAAGTTTTGAAGAAATTATCCTTGGGGTCTCTTTTAATTTACATAATTTCAACAATTTCAAGAACTGAAATTTCAGGGAAATCGTTTGTTTTAAAAATATTTATCAGTGATCGTGAGATTACAGATTACGTGCGAGTGTAAAAACTCTCAAGGATACCTTTAGAACGAAGTTTAGTGATGAGAAATAAGAAAGTGCTTTTCTTTTTTTCATCCATTGAATAATAAGATTTTTTACATAAGTTTTAATAAAACAAACTAATAGCTAGTCAAAATAATTAGCATGCTTTCAATATTAACTAATTACCACGTTTTTGCAGATTTCGAAGAATTACCTGGGAACAGAACAAAGCAAAATGTGACTACAGAAGGTAACATAAATTTTCTGATAATCTAAACATATTTATTTATTTAATTATATATTCATAATATAGTTTATTTCTGCGTCCTTTTCTTTAAGATCTTTATTTCTAACCGTCACATGGAAAGAATTTCTTTCAATAAAATCATATCAGACATCTCTACAACATATATATCGCATATATATTTAAATAGCGAATATAAAAATTGAGAATCCAAAAATATTAATTAATAAAACAAAAAAAGACTTTTTGTATTGTAAATTTCACATAAATATCTAACAATTACATGGTTATTGAAATATTTTCATGCCAAATTAAGCATTAAAAAAAATAGGATTAGGAACGTGAAATATAACATATTTAAAAAAATTTCATTTTTTGAAAGAAAAATATTTTTATGAAATCCATTTATCTGTAAAGAGATTTTTTAATTGTAGACAACAACCTGCTAACCGTTGGTTGTTTTTGAAATTCTTTATATACCGGCATATACAAGTTAAGGAAAATTTCGTAAACTGCGAGATATTTGCAATTAATACGAAAACTATGTTTCGAAATAAGTTCTGGAGAATCGTGTGACCTTCAATAGATTATCATACACATATTACTGTGAAGATTCGGTCACGAGGGCAATTAGGGGGGGAACACCAAAGAGGGATGAAGGCGAAAATGGAGATTCACCCATCCCGTTTCAAAGAAAGCTGATAACGAGATGTAACTTTTATCAATGGTTATGGTTTAATGTGCATAATATTTACATGCATTTTCTTAAGCATAGCAGAAATATTCGGGAAGATATAAATGTTTCTTTGAAAAATCCCAATTTTTTCCGCATGTGTTTTGCTTATAACATGCAGTTTTCATTCAAATTATTCAAAAATTGCAGAAAAATTGACAATATGTTACAGAAGTAATATAAATCTTTGAAGTGATTACGGTGATTATTAGAGTAAACATGAGTGTTTGTACTAAATAATTTTTACCGCGCATATGCGAGACGCAGCGGAATTTTTCTTTCATAACTTCACAGCCAGATATATAGAGCAACTTTCAAAAAATTCCAGTTGAATCCCAATAAAATTCAGAAAGCTGTTGTCATTTCAGTGAGGTGAATTTCAATTTATCATTCGGGATAAAAAAAAATTATTTTTTTTTTCATTCATGGAAATTTTGAGCCTGCGGATTTCAAAATTAATCTTACTTTTGCCAAGTTGGCCCTATTGTTTGAAATTACGAATACTGCCATCATGTAAATCGCATTTACAGTAGAATGGGCCGAAAAAAGTTTTTAAAAAATTCTTTCGCTATACAGCGGAAAAATTTGCGAATTTGTGAGAAATAAAGAGAGGGCAAAAATAATTAAATTGATTGATATCTAGTCCTAAAAAGTGTCGGTAACAGACTTTCTTTTAAAAATTTCTTTCAATCTCTTCATTATAGCATGAGCTGTTAAGTACTCAACTTCTTAAGAATAATACATTTTATGTAATCAAAATCGATCTATAATTTCCTGTCATATATTTATATATAAAAAATACACCAAATTCGCCGAATTGAAAGAAACGACTAACAAGCGGTTCCTTGCGCGATTTTGAGAAATGGTGGAGATAAGCCGAAACCACGGTTGGGGCCTATTATACCAACACCGAGGCGTTGATTATACTGGAAGTTGATTGTCCATTTCCATGCACCTAAAGGGGGGGGAAGAATTCGCATCACGGTGTTGTCTGATCCACTGACCTTTTCGGGTGAAAGTAGTGATAGGCAGGGGTGGCGCCAGAGGGGGGACCGGGCCCCCCATTGGGGAAAATTTTTGTATGCCGTCGGGGAAAATTTTTGTACGTGGTACGTGGATTATTATTTATCAACCGTAGTTGATAAATAATAATCTGGCGAAAATTTAAGACAAATTTCATTACATTCGTCCCCCCATACAGCACGTCGTGCCCTCCTGTCGGGTGTGTGACTAACAAATGGTATATGTGTTGACTAACAAATGGTATTAGATTACGCGAAAAATACTTAAATTTGTGTTCATTTTGGAGTAGCAAATAAATCAACGAAATTACTATATGAAATTTACACAATACCTGACAGTTTCCCAGCTAAACATTATGTTAAAATTGTAAATAAATACTTTGAATATTCGAGTATTTGTAGTAAAAAACATTTCAACTGAGCATGTGCGAAATGTGGTATAAATTTTCTTTCACGGTTTCAGGCCAGATATATAGGACATCTTATATAAAATTACAGTTGATTGCCGTTAAGATACGGAAAGATATCGGAAATGCTGAGAGTTGAATTTCATCAGCTCTCCATGAGAAGCTTAAAGATGACGGGTTTTCCATAATTTGATATTATTTATACTTGAATCTATGAAATAAAATCGTCAAACTGAAATTTAAATCGTGCAATTAATTTGTAAATATGCCTGAGTATCCAGCATATTCGACATATTACAATTGAATAAAATTATTTTATTGAAAAATTTAGGATTAAAAATGCATTTGTATTTATCCTCGAATATAAGAAATTGCACGATTTTATTTTTAAGAAAATGCACGTAAATATTGCTTACAGTAATGAAAACCTTAAAAAAATTTGCACACCATAATTCAGTTCTCTATGAAGTAGGATGAGCCCAAATAGTTTTCTTCTTCATCGATTTCCACTAGGTCCCCTAATTGGAACAATTTTCACTGAAATTGTGGATCATGCCTATTCTTTACACGTTCGAAGTTGATGAACAGTTCGGTCAGTCTTCCTGAAGAAATTCGAAAAAAATGTGCAAATCAGAGAGTGTCCAGATTCTTATGAGCTTATATTGTATATTCTACTCTTAAAGTCTTGAACTGCATAACTAATAGTATAATACTTTTAATAATTCTAGAACTAAGATTCAAAAAATTATTTTATTAAATCCCCGCATTGCTTGAAATTTCTCCCTAATTCTTCAATATTTAAGGGGTGAAAACATCTAAATACTAGAACATCCGAAATAATTTACTACATATGCTTCATTGGATTTTTAATGTTTCAGCATTTGGGTTATATTTATAGTTTGATTCTTAGGAACAACGCGCAAGAAATCACTGTTTCTTGATTGTTCCATTTAATTAAAACTTCATATTGCATTCTTTCATGTGAAAAGTCCGAGAATTTCTTAAAATTCTTTCCTCTCGCTAATACAAGATTCTTTTTATACTGTGAATTATTTCGGTATGCATAAGAAAATAAGACAGTTTCTATCGGTCTCTTATGAGAACATTCATGAAAAGGTATTTGCCTTAAGTTAAGTATTAATTAGGTCGATGTCTTTTAGTTGTTGCTGAGCGTAGCCATAGAGTCAATGAAGTTCTCATGTTAGTTCAATGTTATTTTTCAATTACTCTTTCAGCGAAATTCGCGCAATTAATCATTTTCAATAAAATTTTCTTATATTGTTTTTTTAAAAATCCATTTATTATGTGCGTATACAATTGAAAATTAGAATAAGCCTGTCGAAATTGTCACGTATTCAGCCTGCTGTTAAAAAGCAAACCGTGGCTATCAATCTGATGGCAATAATTTTGTGTTATCAAATAGCTGCTGACGCGTAAACGACTATTCTCTCGCTATATATTGAACTTCCTTATGTGAGAAGACACCATCACATTTGAATCGCTGACACGTACGAGACTAACAATGCGGAAGCGATGGTTGAACTTGCAACGGATAGATGATGTTTGGATGTGTTTGTCACTCAAGATGTGGTTTTTATATGACGTCATCGCGAAGGTAGAAACGCATGCGCCTAATAATCACGAATCAGCTTTTTGTAGAATTTTAAGAAATTCTGGCGCAAAAACTCGCTGAACTAGGAATTTGATTCTGGTAAATAATTAAATAAATGGTTTTTTCATCTCTCTAATACAAGATTCTTTTTATAGTCTGAATTATTTCGGTATGCATAAGAAAATAAGACAGTTTCTATCGGTCTCTTATGAGAACATTCATGAAAAAAAAGAGATGCTTGGTGTGATTGCCGGGATGAGTTGTAAATGTGGGCGGAATTATAGAAAATAGCAGTCAGAGCAAATGTCGCATCGAATGGAATTCAATAATCCTAAAAAGACCAGTGTCGAGGAAATGCGAGAGCTAGGTCAGCGTCGGAAATTAAACGAGGAAACGGCTGCGCGTGAAGTTCGGCATCATGACCTTTGAGATTCCTGCTTGCAGATCACCT
>BGPR01038674.1:0-14612 GCA_013235015.1 Araneus ventricosus | reverse complement strand
GAAACGACAGCAGTGGATTAATTTTTTTCTGGCAAAAGATTTAGCATGGGACTATCTGGTGGAATTTTGTGAATAAAACTTTTCACAAAAGTTTCGAAAAAATATATCAGGTCATACACTCATTTGTTTTAAGAACACTGCATTGAGTTTAACGAAGGATGCATAAGTACTCAGTTCTCTAGCTCTTACACCCATTTTCCCCTAATGAGTTTTGGAGACGAGGAAGCTGGGTATCCGCTATACTATACTATAATAAAGGAAAAAAATTAAATTTTGCAAAATTTAAACTATTAATGTAATCTTCAAAGTAATCTAGTTATTTTTATCATATTTATAAAATCCGACTCATAAGATCAGTTTTCTTCGGGATGTGTTTGCAGGCACAGTAAGTGCAGATAAGATCAGCGGCAGCTCGTCAGCTCAGAAACAAGCAGTGCTGCAAAAGATTTCGCTAGCAATTTGTCTTTAAATAATGTTCAAATCCAGGCTAATGCGACCTGCATTTCTTGTATTCAATTTCTCGCTCAACGAATTTGGTAAAATACTATTTTTGTGAAGGCCTGGAACGTTCAGCTTCTCTTAGAAACCTCTAATAATAATGATTGATCCAATCTTATAAACAATTTTAACTGAATTATATTTTAGAAAAATATCATCAAACATGTTTTCGTAGAGTGCTCTCTAACAATAGGAACGAATATTCAATAAACCAGGCACGTTTCAGTCCAACCAACATGAAGCGAAACAAAAACTCATTAAACATCCCTGACAGAAAGTCACTATCACTCAATTGCTCATGCAAATTTCACTTTTCGGGCTGTAAGAACCTTTAACTCATCGAACAACATGCATCACCGATGACAAAATTAATTTTGTAGCGGAAATTCATAATTGTGTAATTCTTTCGTTTAATTGATATAGCCAACTGCGTGTAGGGCATTATATTACAGCGGTTGGAAAAAGTTCAATTTTTTTCACCAAATTTAAATTTTGTGGTCAGAATAGAATGGAGATCGTTACTGGAACAGATTATTTTTACAATCTATCTCTAAACGTCTCACGTTAATTTCTGACCAACCCTCTGTATACATTAGATACTCCTCAGCATAAGTAATTAGATATCTGGTCTGCATATACCATTGTAAAGGTTTTAAATATATTATTAGTGCATTGTTGAAATTATGAGTTTAAAATAATTTTAATTTGATAACCGTCAATTTTATCGTGAAAGGATTATAATTACACTTTCAAGATATTGAATTTCTTATTACTTGCACTATTAGGAGATAGAAAAGTACTATAATTTATGATTATAGCTAGAATTCAGCAAAATTCTTAGTCCCGAATTTTCTTTATTTGTAAAATTAATTTTACTGAAATTATTTATAGAATTGTTTTTATAATAATCGTTTACTGTAGCACATTGGTAATCTGCATTCAAAACATTGGTAATAAAGCTATTACTAACATTTTGATATCTTAGTTTATACCAATAGAAGTAACAAAAGAAGTTAATTAGGCTTAATCTAAGAATTAAAGCATGAAGTATATGCAGATGTAATAATAGAATGAAAGAAGAAAAAGTTTTTTAATATATTGTGATATTTATAAATTTTTTTGTTTAGTGCGAAATTTATTCAATCCTCATCAAATTATTCTTCTATATCTTTTATTCATGAAATCAAAACGATCAAGCTACATCAAAAATTAACCATAGATAGAGAATCATGTGGTAAAGACATACCACCATTTTATACCACTGAGTAAAGATAGAATGTAAGCGAGTGACTGAAAAAATATTTTAACTTCTCATAATAAATAGCCTAAAAACCAAAAGAGCTAAACTTCAAAGTTTGATTAAGAGTAATTGGAATAGAAAAAATGTCTGAAAAAACGTATAACTAAATATATATGTTCTAATCTACTCAAGTAATTTATAATAAGCCACCATGTCACTAGACGGTGCTTCTTCTTCTTCAGGATTGAACTTTTGTGACCGACATGGAATGTTAATATGTGAACATATGAAGTTTCTTAAAAATATTACTGAATGGCGATAAATGACCCTCGAAACTCATACCAAAATATGAAATTTAGGAAAGCGCGCACTAGGTTTAAAATGGTCATCTTTAGATATGCATGAAGTAAACACGAAGATATATTATACTACTACCACTTTTTAAAATGAAATATTTTTTTTTAAATTTCGATTTGATTGACATTCATTTGTAAATATTGCTAACATACAAATTTTATTTATAGTCTGATTTTTAAATTCGGACTAGTAAATACAAATGAAGTATGAAACATAAGAATAAAATGGTTTTGGTGTGTCTCTGATGAATGAAGAATTTTGTATTATCTCGCGTCTTGTGTGTACAACCAACCCGTTAGAACCCGTATCGCGAATTCCCGAAATCTGTATGCTTCAAACTTTGTTTCCTATAATTAATACCGATCTTGGCAGAGCAATTCTGGGTTTCGCGAAAGGGAATTAATATTCGTTGTCACAAAATTACGCGCTAATTACAGTACGATTTTCGTTAAACAAATTTTAATTACTGATAGATTATTTCTATAATGGTGTTGAAGAAAGATATATAATCATATATTTGTTTTTCTAGTTTTACTTCAATGAATGCAAACCGTTTCTTGCTCGTGTAAATTTAAATACTGATAATTTATTATCTATCTTGAAATTTGTATTAAATCCTCTTTCATACGTAATGGAAAACATGAAAATAAATTCATTTGTAAAACGTGTTTTTGCTATTTTTTGACAAATTTAGCAAGATACCGTGTGGTTTTTTCTTTAGTTATGAATGCCAAACTTAGAAATATGATAAGTATGATGTAATATTTTATACTTGGTGATGCATCTAAAAACTGCATTTATATCCATTAAAGCCCCTTTCAGCAATTCGTATGTAAGTAAATTTGATTTTTACACTGTCTTGTCCAAACGCTTTGTTCGATTTTTTTTCGAATTTGGTATGAATGTTCCTCGAAGTCATGAAAAGTTATAATTGTAAGATTTTTCTTTTTTGATTTTCTTTCAAGATGTTGCCTTTTTAACGATTGCAATGCTTTGGTGTGTTTGGCAATATTAGAACATACAAATCATTTTGGTAAAGTCAAGACATTTAATTGTCACATTGTTAATACGGATAAAAGCAGACATTTTAGTGTAATTTTTTAATACTGATAAAAGAAGACGTTTAATTGTAATTTTGTGAACAGTGTTTCATAATTCGTAAAATAAATCGTATAAATAATTAGTTTTCGAAAAAAATGGCTAAATCTTTAAAAGGCTGCAATGTAAACGTGTATTATTTTCTTACGTTTGATTTACAGCTCACAGAAATAATAGTAGCTATTATATATGCCCGAAATGCCTGCCCTCTGGATATGTTTTAGACAGGATGAATTTACAGAATAACCTAACAGGATGCGTACCATGAAATACTGCATTTAGCCAAATGATTTTTAAAAAATATTTTTAAATTCAATTAGTGTTCAATTAAGGATTGTCCAAATTTAGATTTCTTAAGTCCTCAAATAATTGTCATTGATTATTATTTAACCTCTCAATAATTATTAAGTTTTTTGTTTATTGACAGACAGAAGCGACTTTCTGTTTCAACTTTTAAACCTTTACAGCTTCAACCTCTGAAAATTTAACCGTGGGCCGCTTGGCGTCTGCCACATAATCGTGCATATTTTAGTTTATAATAATATGGTCCATTCTTTATTTTTATTCATTTACCTGTGTTTTTACTATATATTATGTCATTTCTATTTCGGAGGAGAACGTGTAATAATAAAATTCTCAAAGGTGACTGATTTAATTCAAACTACAACATGACATATAACTGTCTCATGAATTTATTTCAGTCTCTTGGATCACAAATCAAACGTCATCTAATTATATAAGTGAAAATAAATGAAAAAAAAGTCAAATATCTAAATATTTCCACTTATTTATTTACAACGAATCAATTTCGTCGCATGATGTCTGGGAGAACACAAATTCGAAAAAACGCTCACAACACGACCTAGATTACTATTGGAAAACCACGAACGGAAATGAGCCATTTCAGAGGACTACAGATAGATGGTGCCCTACATACAAATTGTTTTAAGCTATGAACTGCAATGGAATAAAATTCCATGTTGTCTGTCAGACGTCCGTGGCCTCTCCAGGATTAAAGCTGTAAATCGCGATAAATAAAGCAGATTAGCTCGTTTATACGACAACAATTTCAAGATATACAGCTGTCCAAAGACCTTACCAAGTATGTCCATCTATATGTAAAGCTGTGATGAATTTGAAAGAGAGAACTGATCCAACTGAATACGAGAATTTCCCGAATGATGTGAATTTCGCAATCAGGAGTACCGACAAGTTCTGGCCTGGAACTCGGTTTGCCCTCACCAACCCTTATCAATTCGAAGGAAATTCCGTTGAACTGACTCGAGGACATGAGATCAAAGAGAAAGTTGGCATCCAATGGACCCTTGGGAAGATCTACTTTCATAATATCTTTGAAGTTGAAACTTCGCAACGTTAATCTTAAAAGTTAATAAAAATACTTAATTTGAAAGATATTTACGTTTGTTCGTAAAGTAAGAGACAATTTTTGAAGGAAAAATCGGAGGCGGCATATGAAAGAATATGGATTTCGAGGTCTTATGCGACCCAACTTCTTCTCTCCGCAAGGGAATGACGCATTATTCGAGAGAGCCCGTGAAACGCCTAGCTATCTATGCAGATAATTTAAATATAAGTGCAGAGGAATAATTTTGTTCATTCGCATATTTTTATTGCTATAATGCAAAAATTTAAAATTTTGCTGATAATGAATGTCAGTTAAGAAATAAATTAAATGTGCGACGATTATGTTTGATAGAGATAATTATTTAAACCATGTCCATGAATAACTATATATCCTAACACTTTGGTCATATAAACGATCTAACTTGATTTTTTATAGCGTTTTACTCACCTTTAAAACTCTTTCGTATGAGAGCAAATCTTAGTTTAAAAGATATTCATCAAAAACCAGTAAAAAAAATCACAATTTTCGAAACGTTTTGAAAAATTTGCGATTTTTAGAAAGACTTTTCTCATTCATTTTTCAAACAACAGAGGAGGTTCATACAAAGTTGAACCTTTTTGGAACTTCTACATTCGAACTGTAGGAAATTTACTCCAGTTTAAATTTGTAATTTTATTTTTATTTTGAAAAACCCGTCAATGCTTCCTTCAAAAGCATTAAAATCATGTCTGTACATATTTTGAACTATTTAACATATCTTTATCATCTAACATATTTTTATTCATCTTTCTTTAATAGAAATTTTTCCAATAGTTGTTAAATTCAGTTTGATAAAGCGAATCGAATTTATTCAAATTAAAATCAAGTATCGTTTAAATTTCAGTACATATTTTTAGGATACATTTCAATGTTTTGAAATTTGTTTGCATATGGGTTTTTTTGCAGTTGGTTGACTGACTAAGTATAGAACTTGCCTATGCGAACAATGTAATACAGTATTTTGTTTGAGTTGAAGAATTTGTAATTATTTTAACGTTTTGTTTCAAATTACTACTAATTTAAAATATTTTATACGGGATGTTATGTAATCAATTGCCTCGAAGGAATCTCAGAGTTAAAGTTTCCAATTTCAGTTTGTCCTAATAGTATTTAAAACCTGCTCATACAGGTTGTTTAAAAAAACCGTGGCATACGATAAACATCTAAAATCATATAGGACTATGGTTGCTCAAACGCCATCTGGAGGCAGCAGACAGCATTAAAAGTAATAATGATAAATAGAAACTTCTGCATTTTTTCGTATTTCGCTCTAAAGGCTGGATAAATTTTCCTCGACCTTCGACTATATAAAAAATAGGATTTAACTCACAATTTACACTGATGATTTGGTGTAGAAGTCAAATAGGGGACCGACTAAAGATTAACGAAATCCAAAATGGATTTTGGCTCGACCCGCTTTTCAGAAAGCTGATAATGGTTTGAAACCTCCATCATATTTTTTGTGATGTGAGCAATATTTCCATGCAATTTCGTAACAACAGCAAAAACGTTCCGAAATCTATAAAAGTTTCCTTTAGAAATCCGAAGATCTCCACGCTGCAGTACCAATAACTTTCTGAATCTTTACTGTATTTAACTTGAACTTTTATATAAATTGTGTACATATCTATCTTTGTAGTAATGAAAGAAAAATTACGATACGTTTCGCAAATCCACGGTAAAAAGTATTTACTAAAAATACTCATATTGTCTCCATACTCAAGGTGTTTATTTCAAATTTCATTATAATGCTACGATAATATTTTGTCACGTATTCTGTAAGTTTCGTATCTAAAATATATCGTATTTTACTTTTGGTAGTAAAAAAACCGAAGTTGTAACATCCTTATTTTATATTAATATTTGAAATGTGTCCAATAATTTAGAACCACCCTGTATATTAAGAAGTTAATTGCGCATTGTATTCTAATAGTTGGTTTCGATATATGATATTGGGGCAACGTCCCTTGTCCACGAGCGGAATATATACACCCTGTGTATTCGGTGACATAGTCACCTCTTTAGTCATCTGCTTAAGTAAAATGGTTATGAAATAAAACGAAATAAATCGAATTAGTATCGAAAGCTTCGATTATACAAGCTTCTAAATTTAACGCTAAAATTTGTCCTAATATTAAAGCTAAAACCATTTCATCTCGAAGCCTAAATGCTTGAATAAATCAGTTTAAAAACACGAAGATGACTGAGTAAACAAATCAACTAAAACCAGTTAACATCAAGAAGCATGTAACGATTTAGAACATCCTGATATATATGGATCAGAAGAGCAAAATTTTTTATCTTTTTTTATTTACAAATTTTGGATTAAGTTCAAAAACTCAGAAGAATTTTAAAATTCTAACAGTATCCTATAAAAGTTTGATATATTATGAAAAGTCTAATACCAAGCAAATGTATGTAAGGAATTTCATTATGAATATATACAGAAAAATTAAAATATAGCGCTGCTTTTCTTTCATTTCGTTAGCACTTACTCTCATCATCATTTCTGAAAACCAATATATGCTCTGTATTTCCATTTGTTTCTCTGAGAAATAAATTAATTTTAAAAACATTCTTTTAAACAAAATGTACTGCTTGCTAATTTTAAGTATTCTTCAAAGAGGCTGCAATTGGAAAACAAGAAAGTCAGAATATTACCTGGAATAATGAATTGAAAGATTCGTGAAAGATAGGTTTCGTAAAATACAAGTCTCTTTGGACGATAAAAAAAAACTTTGAAATTAATAACTTGTATTGCCTGTCAGAATGAAAATCTCGAAGAACGTAATTGTGTCGAATAAATAATGATTCGCAAATTAATCGTCTGACAGTTCTTTGAACAACGATCAGTTTCTCAAAGTAAGACGAACTATTACTATTAATGAAAATTAAAATATTTTCAAATTGTATGTATTATATCAGAAACTGATGAATAATGCAAGAGCAATTTGTATTCATTCATTTAAATTCTTTATTCCATTCTTAAAAAAAGACAATTTTCTTTTCAAAATATATTGAAAGTAACATATGCATTTGCTTTCCCCCTTTCTTTATTCAGATTTACGTTATTTTAGTATAATACAACTTAAAAGAGTTGTACATATCGTTCTACGTTCTTTATTATTTTTATTCCTTGTCAGTTCTCCTTTTCATTTCTTTTTTTTCATCTTTTGACAGAATAAAAATTAAGCAAATTGATTTTATTTCATTTGTGTTATAGTTTCGAAATTAAAGTTGTCAGCAATAAGTATCGGAAATGGCAATAAAAAATCATCTATCTAGAATACAGTACTCAATATAAATGCAACTAATACCATCGGTTTTAAATCTATTGAGAAAGAGTAGGGGGAAATCAAGGCTGTTATATTCAGCACATTTGTGTCACATTTACAGACATAAAAGTTTGCTTATGTAAGTCGCCATATTATTTCAGGAACGAATCATATAATGGAAGGGATTTCTTTTATTTGTCATTACGTTTTAAAAAGTTGAAGAAATGTATTCATAATTAGCATAGAAAGAACTTCTAATGTTAATTTCTAATAAATATCATCCGCGCTTATTCTTATAGAAAACATGCCCTCGGTGGCCAGGCGGTTTGGTCTCCTCTTCGGGCAGGAGGGATTACAGGTTCGAAACCCGGTTCCACAGAAGCAAGTTATAGAAGCAAATTATTGGCCTACATCAATTAAAGAAAACGACTAAAGAGATTGCAAAAATCACTGTAATTGGTTTCAGAAGTGTCCAGGGTGTTATTAAAACCTGGAAGGATAGTGCTGAAACGTCAACATCTCGGAATGAAAAATGGTCGGAAAAATCTTTTAAGTTCAATGAACCGAAGATCTCTAAAGAATCTGGTGAAGAAAAATCGCAAGAAACCAACTTTATAACTCACGTCAGTGTTTAACACGGGACATAGAAGCATGTCAACGCGCACAATGCGAAAGAACTTAAAGGAATGGAGTTGAACAAATGTAGGCCCACAAGAAAACCACTTGGTTAGGCGATTTACCGTAAATAACTGCTCCTATTTGCTAAGAAGCATAGAGATTGAATTGTTGAGCAGTGTGAAAATGTCATTCTGTCTGATGAGTCAAGCATATTTCAGAACGATGGGAGCACCAGGATAGGGAACCTCACGAAGCGATGGACCCTTCGTGCATTGTACTCACTGTGTAGGCCAATGGAGGCAGTGTTATTGCTTCATTGGGTCTAGTATCAGCAGCATTATGCGACAGTAAAATGAAGTCGAAGCATTACTTAAACACGCTTAACCTTCCAGTGGGCGCGCTAAAATATTTCACACGAGCGGGCGCGTGTCGTACTTTTTACGACACAATAATTTTCTTCATTTTTACTATTGCTGTTGCAAATTATTTCATAATACTAATAAGAGACACGTCAGAAAAGCAAACCTTTTCATCAACAGTAAAAATTAATTTTAATATTATTTGCACCATCTAATAGTATACTGAAATCAGAGAAAGTAATGAGAGTTCATAATCTTATTTTATAAAAAAGGTATTAAGCAATACATAATAAAAAAATATAATACAAACTAAGATTGTACAACAAAGACTTTCTTAGTTTCCAATCTTTGTCCTTGCATATGAAACATTGAACTTTTGCTCGTTGGTTGGGTATTTACTGGCGCAAGTGCCAAATTTGGCCATGATGCGACAAACGTACGGTGAACCTTTGATGGAGAGTGACGCTTACAAGTACTCTGTATATTGTACCTACTGCATTTCATGGATTTTATGTCATCGTTTTCTTTCTTCCAAACAAAAACCACAAGCTCTTCTTATCAATTCTCGTTCAATTCAATTGCTTTTTCAGGTTGTGATATATAATTTAAACTTAAAGACATGTTAAGGAATACATGGTAAGGATCAAATTTTTTGGGCTGTAGTAGTGAGGTGTGTTTTTCTTAAGATAGAACGTTAAGTTTTTCAAGAAAAATTCTTCGGCATGGTGGATTATTGGCAGGCTTATTACATTTTAAATATCTTTGATAATGTAAAATTAAATATTAAATTGCTCTAATTCTCACTGGTTTTATTATTATCAAAATGAAACGTTAAGGCGTGAAAAAATATCAAGTTACACGAGCGGGCGCTCTGCATAAATTTTACGACAGAAGCCTAAAACAGCATAAAAACACCTTGAAACTCGGATAACCCCATTAAGGGGTCGCATGAAGAAACAGCAATGACTTTCAGACAGTTTTACCTCCGAATAAGAAAACAGGGTATGAAAAATTGTCTTAAAATTTGCGTGGGCGAGCCCGCTGGAAAGTTAATGACCAGTTCATCAAATCAATATATTTTTTTCTCCCCCGAATGAACTGCCATATTCCTGGACGACAATACAAGACACACTGAGCACGAATTATTAAGAAATGGTTCTGAGAACATGAGGACTCCTTTTAACGCTTGAATTGGCCATCACAAATCCTGGATATTAACCCAATCGAAAATCTTTGGGATATACTTTAACACCGGTTACGGTGTGGTTCGTTTCTTCCGTCGTAAGGTCAGTGGTTTGGTGACAAACTGCTGCAAATTTGCAAAACAGCTAATACCATACAGAATCTTATTGAAGCAATGCCGAAGTAGAATAAAAGCTGTACTCCGAGACAAACGTGGTCAAACCAAATATTAAGGTAAACGTTTCTCTTTTGGCCAAGTAGTGTGAAAAAGATAACTTTTGTGCCAAAATATATTTATTTCTGATAAGGAAGTATTCTTCACTGTTCTGTTCGAATCAAAGTATTGCTATATAGACTGGATATCACACTTATTCTGATGCACGTTGCACCAGTTTTGGCATTACAGCAGAAACCAACTGAAGGAAACTACCGTATAACCTTTGCGATAGTTTCGCGTTACTGAACGTTGCCAGTTATAAAAAACTGCCTCGAAGGGGATATAACCGGGAGAAACTGCAAATCATGCAAAGCAGAATCCTTCGCATCGTAACAAATTCACCTTTGTTCATCATAAATGCATTCTTTCTTACAGATTTAAAGTCAGCAGAAGAGCACATTCTAAAATAATGCAGAAGTCTTTTTAATAGTGTGTTAGATAATCCTAACTAATTAATCTAATTGAAGCTAATGTTTCCTCATAATAAGGGTAGGCCCAAATTTCCTTACACCATAACAAAACGGTCACTTCCTCCTATAATCCCTGTAACGAATAAACAATATTCAAGTTTTCGCTCAAATGATATTTCTGACCTGAAAAGGCTGATTCAATCCTACAGCTTGCACATGAACCTCATTTTCAAGGAATTTAATTCAATTTCACTCTTCTTTTATTTCATTACATTATTTTGATTTTCTATTTTTCTTGTGCTTGCTGCCCCCCAAATCAAACCTCATCGGTGACGACTAAAATATGAAACCACTAGACTTTTTAATCGTCGAAAGAATACCAATTGAGCCTGAGAGAAATTGCCTAGGACTGGTTTTCATGAACAAATATTAATCTTCGTCAGCTATTTTAATTAAACAACTGGCCATTGTTATCTCTGTCTTTAACTAATCAGAAAATGCATCTGTAGTTTCCATTGATCAGCCTTGGAGTCACTATTATATTTGCCTTTCCTAATCCGCAGCAAACAAAGATTGTATTTCTAATCAGAACATTCTGAGAAGGTTGCAGCAACCCTTTCGAACCTGTTCAAGAAATATGACATCGTTCTGAGATATTTATACAGCCTTACTTACTTTATATTTATAATAAATTTCAAAAAAAACTAGCGTAAAAATTTGTGGAAAAAATAATACTCATTAGGATAACACAAAATTTCAAGGTAGCCAGATGTCCTACTCCCACATAGAAATAAAATATTATCCTTTCTACCCCAATGCCTACAAATGTAAAGACTAAAATCGGCTTAATTTTTCCCCTTCGTGAAATCTTTAAAGAGAATTGGATTTTAGCAAATCAAAGAAGAATATGTCTGTAACTATCATATGAATTTTTGTAGTTATCAGGGTATTTTTAACCCAAAATTTTGATGCAGCGACATCACTGTTGTTGCTGACGTGTGGAGAGATTATCCTTAAGAAATTTTGGGATATCTGTTTCAAAAATGAAGGAAATGCTTAATTCATCACTATGTTGTTTTATTCAAAAGCAGTTATTTATCGTTAGTTTCAGTTTCGCTTTGAGCCAAAAAGCGGAAAGAAAATATTATGTGAAAGGAAATGCCACTCTTCAAGTTTTACACTGACGATAGAAGAAATACATAAAAATAATTGTTCCCTCCCTATGAAATTAAACAGTAATTGCGAAACAATGAATGAACTTTCATCGATGATATACTTTCCAATTCGTTCGAGCAAAGTTTCCCATTTTTACTTGCAACTTCCATAACATACTTTCATCGAACTTCTTGTCCTTATCAACAGTAAACTGAACCAAGTGCGTTCTCATATTGGAATCCTAATCCTACTAGCACAAGATATTGTCAGATATCACCAGGATGTAGCTCAATGTTCTGATCGCCACACAGTAGTTTTAGGATTGCAATATCGTTGGGCGTCTTGTGCTAATAGGAGAAATATAATGTGGAAAAATTTTCTTAAGCAAAATAAAATGCATATATTTCAGAAAGTGTTGTTAAATTTATTGTGAAAGTTATTTTCCAGATTTAAGTTTAAAATTACCTTGAGTTTGCTCATTAATCTTCGGAAATCTTTGATATTCCACGTGGTTTACCACAAATTGCAGAGTCGATCCTCAGATTACCCTTCTCTGAAGCGCGAGACTTGTAAACATATATTTCACATCCGTATGCTCATTTCCATTAGGAAAGAACTTTTTCACGACTTCAGTAGAAAGGGAATAGAATATGTTGGAAACAAGAAGTTATTGTGAGAATCACTTGTGGACTTTTCGGATAATTATTTGATAATAATGAGAGTGGTAATAAGAAAACGTGAAGTGTTCTTTTCAGCTCGATTCTTAAAATTGTCTGCAAATGTCAGCAAATTTGTTGTATTCTGACAGTAAGATTTCAATTTTTGCATAATAAAAAATTGTTCCGATTTTCACTATCAACTACTAATTGGCGCTATACATTAAGGTAGTCAGTTAGAAGGAAGATTTATTAGAACCAGAGTTCCGCAACATATTTTATTTTAGCAGCACACATATGCTTAAATCTAAGCATCTCTCAAACGTCTCAAACCATGCATTCTTTGAATTTCATATTCTACCGCATAATGCATTATAGCAGCTTTCATTTAAAAGTCTTGCAGAAATATTAGACGATCATTCAAATTAAATCAATATTATCGTGCCGTCTGATAACCAATTTGTCCATCTCACCAAAAATTACATGTAGTGAAATCCGGGTAATCCGGTGGAAGGTGCAGAGAAATAAAAAATAAACTCTCAGTTCGTGTTTAAAATTCTACCGTAGAAATTGCATTCTTTGAATTCAATGTCATTCAATGTAAGGCGATGCTCCATTTTCGATGAGTATGGTCGATTGCACGCATTCAATCTGTTACAGTTGTGTAATAATGAAATTTAAGTCATTGTTCGATAATTGAATTCAGTAACGGCACAAGAGACTGAGGTATTGACGCAAGTTTCTTTAAAACAATACGGGCGTAGAAGAAGAAGCCTGTGGATGCATATCAAACAATAGCCTTTGGAGATTTTAAGGGTATATGCATAGGCTCATGAGGATTCTGTAAACCTCAAATGCGACAGCTATATACGTTCATAGTCTCGCAAAGTCAAAAATGCGGCTCATCACACAATATGATGATTGTAAGTCCATTCATCTTTAACTTCCACGCGAACAATAAACTTCTGAACAAAGACCATGAAAGTTTGCTCATCGCTGTCACGTAGTTGTTGGGTGTGGTTCATCTTGTAAGGAAAAATGTTCGATGCTTTGAGAGAGATTTTCCATAGGAAAACATAAGGCATTTCCGGATGCCTGAATATCTCCAGAGCAGTGCTGCTTTTCGCTCTAGGATCACCTGTTGTTTCCGACCCTACCGGGAAATACACGTAAAGTTCCATGAATTTCCAGACGCGATATCACGTTTCGCATATTTGTTATTCTCTTTGGGCTTTTCAGTAAAACTTTAATCGTTCTATGCTTTCGAAATGATGTCAGAATTGCCGTTTCTCTGGTAGTACAGTTTTACTATCCATACACGCTTCTGTAACGGTAACTTTTCATAGACATGAGTACAAAAATATCAGGCGATGTTAACTATTGGATTTATAAAGGACAAAGGTGATATTAATTCGCAAAAAATAACATAATGACATCGACTTCTACATTTTGATTACTCGTGGCACAAACAGCATTTCTCATGCAAACTTCACTTTTTTGAATGTTAGCCATGGAAACGCATTGAACAACATGTATCAAAGATTCCAAAATGAGATTTGTAAAAAAAGATAAAAATTATTTCATTCTTTCGGTAAATTGATATGGCCAACTGTGGGTACAGCACCATATTACAGCAGTTTTCAAAAATTGGATTTTTTTTACAAATTTAAAATTTTTTATGAAAATAAGTATGGATACCAACTTTGGTTATATTTGGTTGAACAGATTAATTACAATCTAGCTCCAAACACCTAACGTTATTTTCTGACTATCATCTGTATACATTAGATCCTCCTCAGAATAATTAATTATACACCTGGTCTACATATACCATTGCATAGGTTTTAAATATTTTATTATTGGAATGCTAAAATTTCAAGTTAACGATAGTATTAACTTGAAAACTGTCAATTTTATTGTTAAAGATTTGTAATTACAATTTCAAGCTATTAAATTTCTTATTCTTTGAACTACTAGGATAAAGAACAGATTTATAACTTCTATTTTTATTAAAACTAAAATTCTGAAAAATCTTAGTCCTGAATTTTTTTATTTTTATAATAAGTGTTACTAAAATTATTTATAGATTTGTTTTTATTAATTAAAAATATATAACTAAATATATAATCTAATCTACTTATG